>VMBQ01005977.1:0-27546 GCA_007657795.1 Dreissena rostriformis | reverse complement strand
AAAATTCCCAAAATGGACAATTTTGTCGATAAAAATTCCCAATTTGGTCAGACTCCTTTTCCCAAAATAGGCAGAAAACCCCTGTCGAATGTAAAGAAAAAAGCAAAAGGGTTGGGTCACAAGTTTTAACAACATTAGATGACGACCCTTCCCATTATTTCCGATTCGGTAAATAAGGACTTTCCAAGTGCACATTGTTTGTTTTTGGACGACAGTCAATTTGTTAATAATACTTGCAAACGGGAGATCGCAGTGGTGTAGTGGAAATGGTGTCCGCCTAGCGGTCGGGAGGTAACGAGTTCGATCCCCACTGTGGGAGCGTTCTTTAAAAAGACACCAAGTACTGGTTCTACCCAGGCCCAAGACTCATTGAATAGCCAAATTGCTTCGACAAGCCCTGCAATTAATGGGATGAAGCCAATGTGTCAAAAATATTTCCAAAATAAAAATGCATCTCTTTTGTTTTATGTTGACGTTCCATGACAAAACAGGTCTAGTAGTAGGTTACCAAACTGTTTTGAATAACAGGCTCAGTGAAACAAATCTGACATAAATTAACGATGTCTGCCTAATTTTTGGGTCTAAAACAGACTCCAACCTTATCAGACAGATGCAATGACTTTTTAGGGCTAATTTGGGCCCTATTCCCCTGCTCAGAATGTATATATTGTATCTCTATATCCAGTATAGGGGCTTGTTTATTGATTTGGGAAATTGCCTTGCCTTCAATGTTATGGGAAAAAAATATCTAAAAATCTGTGAAAGGGGACAAATATTTCCAAGTTTAACTTGAAATCTGGAGAAAATTGNATCCATCATAGCCATGGTGGAGGCTGGAAAGAACCCTCTAAAATATTAAAGAAAAAAGGACATAATCAGAGGGGGTAATCATGTGACAAACAAAATGGCGACGTCCATGCAAAGACAGCTATTTTTCGCTATTTTATACCATTCATTTCTTTTATAAAAATGTTAAATGCCGCTCACTTTCCAGCCATATCAGAAAGAAAGTCATTTGCGTATATTTCGTTTTAATATTCGCTCTATATCTGGACTTTACTTGCTGCAAACATTTCATAGCGGCTAGACCTAATTACAGCTTCGCTAAGAAAATTTGCAGCAAGTGAAGTTGAGATATAAAGCAAAAATACCCTTCTCTGCATGGACGTCGCCATCTTGTTTGTAATGTGATTATCCTCTCTGATAATGGAACATGCTTAAAGTTGTTAAAAACTATTTTTCACCAAAATAACTAATACCCCCCCCCTGTCTTTATCATAATATTTTCAGACAACTTACATGCCTGAGATAAACCCTTGAAACATGAGATGCCTAAAACCAGATTTACTCGTCCAAAAAAAATAATTCATCACCTGGCATTTTAAAATGTGTAATTGGATCCAAAATCAGGGTTAAACACAAAAATATGTGAAATAAATTTGCTCTACAAACTACAATTAATGTGGACTGACATACCTACAAACCAAATGCTCTATTGATTTTAATTTCCCCTTGCTGAAGGACCATACTGATCTACATGTAACTGTGATTATTGAAAAATATGTATTTTTAATTTAATTGGGCTAATTGTTACATTACCAATAGATATCATGTCATTTGTTCCACTGTACCAGTTTCCAAGCACATTATTAGAGGAAAGTGTTTAGTTTAAACCGGTTTGTTTAAGCATGATTGTGTGACTTCCTGGCCACTTTTTCAATAAAACACCAATAGGCCCTTGTGAAAAAAAAAACTAAACCCCATCTAATGGTTCTTACTGATATACAATTTTTTGTTGTTGAATTGTTGGTGTTTTTTTACAATGTTTCTGTCATATTACGGCAGTCAATTATAACCTACTCACACGTTTGAGGGGTAAGCTAAGCCTCAGTCTAAGTGCACTAATGCTAGTTACAATCGAATGCCTTACTTAATGTTGGAAAAATGGCTCAAGAAATTATTTCATTACCNCTTAATGTTGGAAAAATGGCTGAAGAAATTATTTCATTACCAGTCCCCTAAAAAGTTAAGTTGTAATATTCTGCCTTCTATGATATATAGCCTGTACATTTATGCCCTCATATGCTCAAAATACTCCATGCAAAACTGCATAAATATTATGTGGTCAGGCTAAGAACTTAAGCCTAAATCTGAACTGATACCTTGCAGGGCCTTGCAAGTCAATAAACATGGATTGACAGTCAACTGTTCTACCAACTAAGCTAACCAGGGCAGGTGATTCTTAATGTTGCAGGTGTGTTGTAAATCAAGTTCTTGTTAAGAATTTATCGGCAAGGACATTTCTGCCTTCCATTTCTGAATTTACTTTTTTTGACAGGCAAATATAGTGCAGTTTAACGGTAATGTAACGACTCGCCCCCTTAACGACCCGCCCCATAACGACTCGCCCCACATGTATAACTACTCGCCCCACATACATAACGACTCGCCCCATCATAACTTATATGGTAGGATTTTCGGTCATGTTTATGCTTTACCCTGATTTTATTGTGTTTTAAGTGGGTAAAAACGCGTGGGGTATGGAAAAATATGGCATTTATATAACCATATATAAAATAACATTTTCTTTTGATAGGGCGAGTCGTATAANCAATTTTGACAAGGAAAATTCACAAACCAAACATGGCTGTGAATTTTACAAAATCGGCCGTTTTTGCACAATTTTAACAATTTCACGACTCGGTTTTTCACAATTTACAGAAGTTCGCGACTCAATTTTTCATACTTTTAAGAAGTTTGCGACTCAATTTTTCAAAATTTTGAAAAGTTCGCGACTCATTTTTTCACAAATTTGAAAAGTTCGCGTCTCATTTTTTCACAAAGTGAGAGGGCCAGGGCCAAAGCCCTGTTTTAGCACACAATATTTTAACAGATAGATAAACATTGTAAACATATACAACTTGTCAATGATTCAAAAGACTGACAGAACACAAAAATAGCACCATTATAAAGTAAAACATGTACCAAACTTCAAAGTAATAAGCACAAGTTTCTAACCTGCAAAATGATGATGCGTTCACTTTGTCTGCGAGGGCAAGATTCTGCTTTGAGGGAACGAGTCCCATACAATGTCTGCAAAATAAGACATACATAGATACATATTGACTTAAGTATGTTTGTGATACAAGGCCCTTGCCTTAGGCCTATTCATACACCATACAATTTGTATATGCCCCTTTGTGGTTAAAGNCAGGAGCTTGTACCAGTAAAGGAAGGCAGATACCTTGGAGTGATAATCTCGGAAAACATGTCTTGGAAACCTCATGTGGCCGCAGTTACTTGAAAGGCAACCAACAGCCTAGGCTTCCTGAAGCGCAACCTGTTTAGCTGCCTTTCTAGCCTTAAAGCACGCACATACACCAGCTAAGTGAGACAAATATTGGAGTACGCTGCAACAGCATTGGACCCTCACACTCAGACATGCATTGACCAGCTTGAAACCATTCCGATATGCTTCTTGAAAGATATGCTTCTGGCAGCCCCTCCAAGAGATATGTGAAAAAGCCAAGATCACTATAATGTATCGTATAATTAACAACCTGATTGATATTTTATATGACCCCTACCTCCGCTCTGCTATATCATCAATAAGAGGCAGCAGTATCATTCCATTCTGCAGAACAGACATTGACTACCTCAGAAACTCCTACTAACTGTCAGCACCAAGGCTGTGGAACAGACAGTGACTACCTCAGACACTCCTTCTAACTGTCAGCACCAAGGCTGTGGAATCAGCTGCCAAACCACATTGCACCAAAATAGTTTTCCAATGACTTTGTATATAGGTAAAAAAAACTTTTAACTGCACCACATCACAACTCTTGAACTGTTTCTTGTACGACAATGACTCAGAGAGGGATCTTGTACAATATATGAAGAAGAAGAGGGCCATGAAGGCCCATGAGCGCTTCTCCGGTGTTCACAAACACCAATTGTTAAAGACTTGACCTGGTATAACTAGATTTTTACTGCACTTGACTCAGATTCAAACATGACCTTCATGTTGTAAAATTCAACATTCTGACCATGTTTCATCAAGGCTGAGTCAAAAATGTGGCATCTGGAGTGGGAACAATGTTTTTTTTTAGAATTGCAGGGGTTTCGCTGCTGATTGCCATTGTCCAAATTTGCGACAATTTTTTTTAATTGGCGACAATTTTTTAAAGTAGCGAATTTCATAACTGACACCATATTTGTAGTCGTTGCTAATCTGTATCACAAGCAATCTGGTCTGGTACATAACTGGAGCATATTTAGTCATCAGATTGCGTACAAACAAGCCATATGGGCATTGTTTGTTATCAGATCACTAATTGGCTCTTTGTTCCAGAGGAAAGTGACATCCTGTGAAAGTAATCTTTAACGTAACACCATCTCAGGGATTTTCCTAGCCATGTTGGGAAAAGGAGTCTGGTCAAATTGGGGGGGGGGGTTATCGATAAAATGGAAAATTTGGTAAATTTTTATTGACAAAGTGTACCAAATTGGGATTTTTTTATCAATAAATATTGACATATCAGGCCTTTTCCTGGTCATTTTGGGAAAAACTAATTTAATATAACTCCTTATAATATATTAATCAAATAAGAAAAACAAAATCATATAAATTATAGTTACATTATTACTGTGTTAGATGATTATGAAATTATATAGATATAATAAACATTCTTTTTCTTTTTTTAAACCCCTACATCTGTTTCAATTCACGCTTGGTTTGGCACTAACATGACACTCAGTTGAAATCAAAATCAGCACTTTTAATTTTTAATCTTCTGAATTCTTTGGTAATGAATTTGTTGCAACTTAGTGATTTTAAATTCAAAATCAAAATGATAATTTAAAAATTAAGCATCTCATTTTAAATGGGAAAATGCGTTTTATTTTTATTTCAAAACGAGGCTAAACTACAGCATGGAAAAACGTAATTTCTGAACTTTAAAACACTGAGTGTCCTCAATCATGATGAAATTTAACATAAATATGTGCAGACAGTTTTTATATCAACAAATACAGATCTTGTTTTGAAGGAGAATTCAGCACTCTGCATGTTAAGTGTTATTTTGATATTGTAATACAGTGTATATGTTTGCGACCCGATAAAAACGGTTAACAATGCTGGCCTTGTTAATGAGTTGAAATCAAGAGTTATAAAATGGTATCGGGACAATCGCTTTCACGGACAATCACTCATATGTTAATTTTGACAAGGCAGACAGTCGCTCCTAAGTAGTTTTGACAACCCGGACAAGTGCTCCTACATTATTTTGACAACCCGGACAGTGGCTCCTACATTATTTTGACAATACGGAGAGTCGCTCCTACATTATTTTGACACCACGGCCATTGTTTCCTACAATTAAGCCGATTCAACATGGGCCGATCAATGTGATTTTAATTAATTAATTGACTAATTGACTAATTAAAAAACTAGGTTACAGTTTGTCAACTCTTTAACTGTAATTTAGCAAACGGTGAAAACAAACTGTATATATAGTTATGTCCCACACCTTCAAATTCACTTCCAACATAAAACTTCTAACAAACAAACTTGGTCAGCCTGTGTAGGAGTGATTATCCAGGTTGTCAAAATAATGTAGGAGGGACGTTCAGGGTTGTCAAAATAATCATTATTTGCGTAAATATGCAAATTAAATTGTGTAATTACGCATTAAAAATAGTTTGTGTGCGTACGAATCAAGTACACTTCAAAAATGTCAATTACGCATTTATTTCTTTTGGCAGCGTACTGAATTTCCAAAAAGTAAGTGGATTTTAACCATTTTGCAAGGGAGAGAACTGTTACTTGTTCGAATTCAGACTGGTTCGCTTCAATATTGCCGAAAAATTGTAGTATTTGCTGATCACATAATCCGTTAACAGTATTGGTGATGGAAAAATGGCGTCTGCTCGTGTTGGGCGACCGTTGAAAAAGATATCGACACAAAACAACAACATTTATAAGTACTTCAGCAAGACAGTGCGGTGCAATTCGATGAACGAAAACACTGTGGACTCCCAGAGCAGTCATAGCAAAAATTATCATAGGATCTGTGAGTCCGTTTATATGGACTAGCAAATTAGGTAGCACCTATAATCATATTATGTGACATTTTAATCACGACAATGGAGTTTCTGATACTTCATGGTGACAATGATGTTTATTGACTTAAATGTGTCAATATAAATTATTTTAGTATTAGTGTTATTATGAACAAAGATTGGCTCCAACATGTTTCAAGCAACACAATTAATGGCGACAACTTTTTTGACCCAGTGAAACCCATGGAATTGACATGGTGAGCTATTTTTTGAACGCACTAGACCAAGATTCAAACCTGGCCTAGATATTGTAAAGATAAAATTTCTGATTCATTTTCATCAAAGTCGGCAATATCTGTTGCATATCTTAGCGCATACAAATGAATTTATTTAACATTCAACATCGCGAAAATATATAACACACTACATACTTGGTATAGTCCTCTCTCCGCTGAATATAATACTTTTTCATAACTTTCAGCTCGTGGATATTGTTGTCGACGTTCCATGATATAAAATTGACCTTCTTCAACAGCTTCTTTTCGTGAAATTTAAGTTTTCGAACCATGTTTACACGTTTTGATCTAAATCAGTAACAAAATTACTTGTAAGGGAAGTAACTGCGCGTTTCTAATGGGTTACACCCCACCTTAAATGTGCTCGTTCAAGCCCAATCGTGATACTCTGGATCAGCAGACGATTTATTTCATAATCATATATCTTGCGGAGGATTCCGGAGATAGTCGATGTATCACGATTTACATTTCAAATAATTAAGTCCGTTCGAGCTTGACACGCTTTATAATTTTATACATTTTAATTGATGATTATTCAATAACAAAACTGTGTTTTCTGTATGAGTCAACGTCATAGTGTTAACGCTCCCTGATTTACATTGTTATTTTATTGACCGAATCTGTGACAAATAGTAAGGAAAGTGTCATTTCGACAATCTGTGTAAAGGCCTCTTTAATTGCCCGTCGTTTCCTAGTCATGCTCCTAGATNTTTGACAGACAGACAGACAGAATGACAGACAAACAGGCCAAAAACAATATACCTCCTTTTTAAAAAGGGGGCATTACAATGTAACATATTCTATGTTTTAAGACAGATTTTAAATAATTATTCTTACACTGAAAACTTAATATTCTTCAGTGTCTAAAAAATATGAGGATATGAGTATGTTTTATTGCGGTTGACCTTTCCCAAGGATTTTGTCAAAAGTCAGAGGCATAGATCAACAGTTGGCCATAGGTTAGATTTTTTTTTATTTTTGATGCGCCCTTTGATTTAATTTCTGCATTACAACACAGCTAAACGAACACACACACAGATACTTATTGTAAATTTAGGTACAGGGGTATTCCTGAATTAAAAATTCTGACACAGGGTTACCCCTGATATGGAAATTCAGGCACAGGGGTGCTTAAAGCTCCTATGGCAAAGCCTGGCTGGTATTTCCAACCAATAGATGCTACGTACAATTTTTCTAGAACTTGACTCGTGGCTTCAGTTCTAAACGTGTCCTTGACATCAAGTTCCTTGACCTTCCTCACCAGGTCTCGTATCTGTCTGGACAGTTTTTTGTACCTGAAATGATATCAAACATCCTTCAATATTTTTCAGGGGCACGTATATGGTACATTACATGGGCTAATGTATTTATTACATTAGCCCAGTGTTTGGTACATGATTTTGCTTCTCACTTCGACGACCTGGGTTCACCATCTTAAGATAACAGCTCTGCCCTTGAACCACTGCTCTTCATGGTTCACATAAATGACCTACCAGGAACTGTAACTTCAAATGTTTTTGCTGAAGACACTCTGCTCTATAAAACGAAGCAACACTTCAGCTCGATATGGATGCCCTACAGAAATGGGAAAAAGACTGGCAGATGTCATTTAATCCTTTAAAGAGTGAAGTCTTGCACATCACCAAAAAGTGGCACCCAATAAAGTAAGAGTACGTAATTCATGGACAGGAGCTTGTACCAGTAAAGGAAGGCAGATACCTTGGAGTGAGAATCTCGGAAAAACATGTCTTGGAAACCTCATGTGGCGGCAGTCATTCGAAAGGCAAGCAACAGCGTAGGCTTCCTGAAGCGCAACCTGTCCAGCTGCCTTCCTAGCCTTAAAGCACGCACATACACCAGCTAAGTGAGACAAATACTGGGGTACGCTGCAACAGCATCGGACCCTCACACTCAGACATGAATTGACCAGCTTGAAAATATTCCGATATGCTTATTGAAAGATATGCTTCTGGCAGCCCCTCCAAGAGATATGTCAAAAAGCCAAGATCACTATAATGTATCATATAATAAACAACCTGATTGATATTTAATATGACCCCTACCTCCGCTCTGCTATATCATCTACAAGAGGCAGCAGTATCATTCCATTCTGCAGAACAGACAGTGACTACCTCAGACACTCCTTCTAACTGTCAGCACCAAGGCTGTGGACTGCAGAACTGACAGTGACTACCTCAGACACTCCTTCTAACTGTCAGTATCATTCCATTCTGCAGAACAGACAGTGGCTACCTCAGACACTCCTTCTAACTGTCAGTATCATTCCATTCTGCAGAACAGACAGTGACTACCTCAGACACTCTTTCTAACTGTCAGTATCATTCCATTCTGCAGAACAGACAGTGACTACCTCAGACACTCCTTCTAACTGTCAGTATCATTCCATTCTGAAGAACAGACAGTGACTACCTTAGACACTCCTTCTAACTGTTAGAACAGACAGTGACTACCTCGGACACTCCTTCTAACTGTCAGCACCAAGGCTGTTCAGTGACTACCTCAGACACTCCTTCTAACTGTCAGCACAAAGGCTGTGGAATCAGCTCAGACAGTGAATCCCTCAGACACTCCTTCTAACTGTCAGCACCAAAGCTGTGCAGTGACTACCTCAGACACTCCTTCTAACTGTCAGCACCAAGGCTGTGGAATCAGCTGCCAAACCACACCAAAATAATCCACCAATCGGTTTTTGTACATAGGTAAAAAAATCTTTTAACTGCACCACACCACGACTCTTGAACTGTTTCTTGTACGACAATGCCTCAGAGAGGGATCTTGTACAATATATGAAGAAGAAGAGGGCCATGAAGGCCCAAAAAACTCAAAAAGTAGTTAAACTTAAATTTAAAATTAATGTAAATGTAAATAGGGGTCAATAAAAATAAGGATATATAATTAAAATATTTTTTTGTGTCGCAAACCTCACTATAGATTCTGCCTATAGAGTACTAATACTCCTTCTTTTTCTTTGTTACTCATTTTTCTTCAGTTTTTAGAAGTACCGTTAGTCCGTTACTCATTTCATGAATCCTTATGAAGAGTGCTGGTATTACGAGCAAAAGCCCGCGTAGCCGGCTTTGACCGTTAAAACATAGGGAAATTTAGACAAAACAATACAAAAAAATAATTATTTTTTGTTATTGATACAACTGGATTTTTTTTGCCACGCGTCACAGCCGTCACCTATTTTCGCGATGCTATTTATCTCCCCCTGAATACTTATCTTGTCCATGTTCTGCCTTTGCCGGTTTCCTTTCACCCAGCCTTCGCGGGTATAAGCCATAGACTGGTTCACTACATAAAGTTATAGTCTTTAAAAAAATAATTTGTTTTAAACATTATAGTCGGCATCTGTATTCTCGCGGTATTTCAATAATGACACCCTACTGTTTACTTGTTAGAATTCGTGACGCATTTTCCATTCGCTCTCAGAAAGCAGTTTTACGTGTGATCGTGAGCAATATTCTGGTAAGTTGTGGTTGTTATCCATCAGAAACATGTTTATTCACCAAATTTAACGATATTCCAATATCCAATAAATGTCAAACTAGTAATACAAAACTAACCATAAGTATGTAAAAGCACTAAGTACCTGTTGTGATCATTTTTAGTAAGATAGTGTCATTCTAAACAGTAGCAAATATCTTGTTTAGTTAATGCATAATGCCATTAATATGATTTCCTTTCTATTGTGTAATTAATTAATTGGTTGTTACTTGT
Source organism: Dreissena rostriformis (assembly GCA_007657795.1). Classification (NCBI taxonomy): domain Eukaryota; kingdom Metazoa; phylum Mollusca; class Bivalvia; order Myida; family Dreissenidae; genus Dreissena; species Dreissena rostriformis. The sequence goes on along the minus strand of VMBQ01005977.1, from coordinate 17,449 downwards.
TGTTCCATGATAAATATTATATATGCTAGTACAAAACCAGAATTGTTATTATTTTTTAAGCTAATAAAATTTTATTTTATTGATTCCACAGTTTTCAAAAGATAACATAACTTTGCAAGTTCATACATGTATACGTAAATATATTTTTGTAAGTTGATGACAGTGTTTTAGTATTTCTTATTGTGTTAGTATTATTTTACGTGTAAATAAATGATGTGAAGTGTTTTGTATCTCCACACAATACCACATACCTTTAATATATATGTACTGAATATACTTACATCATTTACATTCTCCTGCTAGCGGCTAAGCCGAGAAAGACAATGACTGACATAAAAAAAAAGCTCATATGATTACTGATAATCTATTTTATGTTGTGTGTGTTATTTGAATGCAGCGATTTTTTTTTACTAATTGGGAAAAGTACCCGTACCGGTCCAATTGGGACAAATTAAGTCGTGAAAACCTCAAAATTGGGAAAAATCGAGTCGTGAAACCCTAAAATTTGAAAAATTCGCGTCATGAAATCTTTAAATTGGGAATTTTGGGTGTTTTTGCATTTTTGCTTACAAATACCTTTAAATTGAGAAAAACTGATGTCAAGTTGTCAATTTTATATTTACTAAGGTTCTAGCCATAGAGCTGCATTAGTAAATTAACTAAAGTTGCATTTTATTTAAAAAAAAAACACACACACACAAAAATACATTTTTTTAAACCTTCAACTGTAAAATTTGTAACGTTTCCCAGATTGGGAAAGTGCCGTTTTCCTGTACTTTACAAAGAAGGAATAAAATTGCTGGAATGTATAAATAATAAAAATGGATGATATAACATTTTGTTTATTTGCATTCAAATCAAAACTATGCAGCTGCAAACTAAGTGTATGCAGTTTAGACTGTGATTTATCAATTGCTACAAAATGGCTAGTTTTTTTTTAGTGGCGACAAAATTTAAACTATTCAACAATAGTTTGCGAAAGAAAATTAGAACCCTGCAAGAAACCTTTATTTATGAAATATTTTAAATGCAAATCAAGTATGCTGTCATCCTGTTCCACATAATTATTCGTAACGAAATGAACTAAAATGTATTATGTTGATATTGACTGCCGTTTAAACATTTACTGTTTTTGTAAACGTTTATTGGCAAAACACGAAACGCGACCGTTTAAACGTGAAACCCTTACCCAGGAAACAGTTTGTTTCACCAAATGTCTCAATTCAACTACAAAGCTTGCTAAAGCAGTTGATTTAAGCATACAATGATTTAACATAATCGAAATAATGTGATGTGTCAAATCAATTTTGATTGAACGGATTTTTTATAATCAATGTATATTATCATGTGCGCCAATGGCCCTTATTCACAATACCGTTAACATAACAATACACCATGTACGGACTAGACGTCTTGAATATTTAACGCGCGTCGGCACCAAGTGCTCGATAATTTTTTCCTGCCATTTGTTGCATGAGCATGCCCCGAATCGTCTTAAACATTTGACGCACGTTGGCACTAAGTGCTTGAGGAAATTTCCCCGCCGTTTCTTCATCGGCATTCATTTTTAGAGGTATGGTAAACGAGACAGGTCGCGGCAAAAATCTCCGTATTGGAACTTTTTTACTTAAATTGAAGTATGCGGAAAAGAAAAGGTTAAATGTAACTTGTGTGCAACTGAGTTGGCATTCAAAGGTGGAAGTACGGGGCCCATGGCGAACCACATAAAACTAGTTCACAAGTCTGTGCGACTGGATGCAACTTAAACGTCCGCAGACGATAGTGAGAAACAGAAGCGGAAGCTAACTGATAATGCCAAACCCACGATGTCTCGGCAAAAATGGATAGTTTGCACAGAGAAATTAGCCTTCATGTGTGCCCAAGATCTCTGACCTATTTCCATTGTAAATGGGGAAGGTTTCCTTGACTTTTGTCGAGAGCTTAATCCGTCGTATGACGTGCCGGGCCCTAGCACAGTGTCAACTAACATTACAAAAATGTACGAGTCGGAAAAAAGCGAACTGCTAAACGTATTATCCATGCAGACTGGCGTGGCACTGACATCAGACCATTGGAGTAGCCTTGCAACGGAGGGCTATATTACAGTTACTTGTCACTTCATTGATGAAGGTAAGCACAAACTATAAATGCATTGATATATTTTTAATTACATTATTATATACCAAATCAGTTTATGGAAACCACAGTACAATGGTACATTAATCATTTAATTATTTAAAATTTGACATTTAATTCGTATACATGTTTATAAATTACAAGAGGACCATGATGGTCCTGGAGTCGCTCACCTATTTCACACGGCACCCGGTAACAATGTGTCNGCTTATGGGGGTTAGGGGTATAATTATGTAAACAAGCAAACAAGACGTCCACTTTTAGAAAATAACAGTGGGTACAAAACACAACACGGTCTTAACTCCAAACATACGAAGTAAAGTCTTTTCACTGATGAGGGGTAGTAATTAATGTATATAGGGAAAGAGAAATTGACGCTGAGCATGTGGTCGACATTTTTGCACAAAGAAAAGATCGAAGATTAGCATTACTTTTCAGGCTGCAGTATTGCACATAAAAGTGGACTTGTGTTTTATGTGAAATTAGAGGATGTTTTCTTTTGAATGAATAACACATAGTCCAAAATGGTTTTATTGAACGAGTTAAATAAAAGTTTAGTATGCTCGCTCAAGACTCAGCGAGCATGCTGTTGTTTCATTCAAAGAGTGTTTTTTTTACAGTTTAATTCAAAACCAATTAATTTTCTGTTTACCAAATACCCCAAATAAAATCAGTTTCAGCAGAAAATAATCACGGGCTTAGTTTTTGGCGCCACGTCGCACCAGGTTTGACGACTCGTCGAAACAAATACACACGCCGTGGGCGTGGCGCTACATTTCTACAGAGTCGCAACAAATACACGGATATGGGAAATGTTTCCATGGAAAACATGCTAAGTCCTTTACATTTTTTAGAGGAAGAAATTGAGGAATAAAATTGCAGAATGTCGCTGATAGATAACAACAAAACGCTCCTTCTGCAATGAAATTCAAAATGTTCTGGGGGAGAAAGCAAGAGTCAAACATTTCCTCACATTTACATACCCATTCCCTCGCAGTCACAGGCTTCTTAATTTAAAGCCTTGACACTCAAACTTAATAGATTATGGTCAAAAGTATACTTGCAGTTGGCAATGTTTATTGAAAATATTTATTTTTCTAAAAAAATCAAGCTAAAATTCGAGGATAAACATTGCCAAAATGTGCCTGAAATGCAACACCAAATTACACCTTTTTGCAAAGAAATTTCCAAAAATTTCTAGGGGAGGACCCCATACTCCCTCCAGCAATAGAGCTGAACACCCTCGAACACCTATGCAAGTACGGATCCATTCTCCCTCGCAATAAGGCATCTTGATTTTTAAGCATTGACACTTAAACTTAGCAAATAAATTATGGTTGAAAGTATATTTGTTTTTGACAATGTTTAAAGATATATTTCCTTTTATCGGTAACACCAAAACGCACCAGCTGCAATGAATTTTCCAAAATTTCCGTGGGGGAGACCCCCCCCAGCAGGAGGGGGAGACAACCTCTCGCCTACCCCCACACGCAGCTTCGCTGCTCGATCGTGCGTATACCTGAAATAGCCTTAGGAACGCCCCTGTGACATGTACGAGAAAATCATGGATTGCCAAATCCTTACAGGCTTAAATAAACGATCCCGTATATATGGATATTCATTGTATTATGACCCATATTATAAAATTCATTATGTGTTGGTTAAGGGTATCACGTTTAAACGGTCGCGTTTCGTGTTTTGCTCATAAACGTTTACAAAATCAGTAAACGTTTAAACGACAGTCAATATCAATTTAACACATATAAGGGTGCAAATAACGTAGCCGACTAGCCGTACGAAGTATATCGACGACGAACTGCGAAATGCGGGTTTTTGCGGTAAATCCGGGCACTACCGAATTTTGCAGTAATTTATTTCTGATTGGTTAGCGGATGGCACGGACATGAACGAAAACTAACGGACAATCTTCGTTACTTTCAAAAAAAATCTTACAACTTGGCAACGAAACAGTGCATATGCCGCCATCTTGAAATGTTTAAGTGATTGATTAGCAAAGTAAAGCACTTCGGTAGCATGTTGAAAAGCAATATTTTTAACCAAATTATATATTGATTACGTTTTTGCTACTTAACTGATTTTTCATTTTCTGCAGTCAAACGATATGCACATTTTATTTCATGTGCAAAATACTAAAAACAAATTCGGATGGTCGTTTTCGGATACAGTATTTTTTCGCAGATTTTACATTCTTTTCGACGTTCTTTAAATTGTGTTATAGAATGACGAATACACATGTTGTGGTAGTCGGGTTTATAATATTTTATGGTTTTAATATGACGTCATTGCGCGAATGGGATATGCACTGAATATAACTTCCGGAAATACTACTACTTTCAGTTTGGAACTGCGATGGTAGTGATGCTTTTAAAACGGACATAGGGATACCGTTTAAACGGTAACGTTTCGTTTATTTCATTTCGTTTAAACGTTTAGAAAAATCTGTAAACGTGATAGATACCCTTATAGTGTTGGTTGCATTCGTTAAAGTATTTAATACTGAAACCGGTTTGAACAATAATATAGCATTTGAACTTCGCATCGTCGCACAATGATCAAAACCTATAAAACATACCGCACATGTATTACTGCGTTATTAAGACAGCATGGATATCGATGTGAATGCAGTATTAAACGTTTGGAATGCCGCTGCACTGCAGTAAATTTGCTCAGGATTCTGAAAGTTATTTAATGCAGTTGATGCGCTCCGAATCATGCACGGTAGACCATACCGTCCATACGAATGTGATTTTATGTTTAGCGTAAACTGGAATTGTTGAAGTCTGTCAATCAGACAGGTTTTAAACGAACAACACGTAAATTAAAAAAATATATACCTCAATTGTTATGGTAGTGGCACAATGAATAAATGTTAACTTTCGAAGTTTATAATCATCATTATATAATATTTTCTATTATTTACTTGAATTGTGTTTATTTAAACGGTGAAAAGAAGCGCACTTTTGTTTCGGTAAATTTGAGAACCCCAGCAATGTCCGATTCAATCTTAAGTCATCATCATTTATAAAATGGGCGTTTACAAACAATAAAATAACAAAATATTAAAAAATAAGAAAATAAATGATTGGAGACATATTGAGAAAATTCATTCTCAAACGGCGTTACAAAATAGTATTATTACAGACAGCAAATACAGTTTACGATGTTAAGATCTATGAAGTTTAGATTTGAGCGCTAACAAAAACACGAAATGTTAATATAAACCGCATGAATCAGCTACATTTAATTGAGAGCACTGAATGACGACTTCTGTAATAGATTGAAAACAGAAAGTTCCGTGGTACCATTTTTGACAGACTTCTGGATCTTTGTAAGAGTATAAAAAAGTTAAAAACAGTTACACGTACATGTTTTATCGAAACATATTGCGTGGTTGCCATATGGGTAGTTAAAGGCACTATTTGAGGCGCGCTCTGAGAAAACGGGGTTAAATACAATAAAAGCGGAAAGTGTCGTCCCTGATTAGCCTGTGTGGACTGCACATGCTGATCTGGGACAACACTTTACGCACATGCATAAAACGCATAGTTGTTTTGTTTTAACCAAAGATGTATACTAGTTTGTTTCAAGTAGTCATGTTTAAGATAGTCATTAATTTTGCTCCTCGAAAGTGGTCCTCCTTCTAAATATGGTCGCCGCTTTGTCCGTCCGTCCGAGTTCTAATTTTGCTGAACTTGAGTTTGCGCGTCTGAAACGAATTTCAACGATAATCGCTTCCGTCCTGTTCAATGTCCGTCCGTCCTTCCGTCTGTCACACTTTTCGTTTCCTTGCTAGTTCTAAGACACGTATGATCCGATTTTGATGAAACTTGATATGCAGCATCTACATTATAGGGATATAGGGTGGACATCGTTGTCAGATCGTTCCGGTCCAACGAATTTTCACGTAGTTATTGCCCTTAGATTATTTATGTCACCACACGTTTCTGAGAGATCTCAGATTTAAATATCTGAATTTGATTGGACTTGATATGCAGCATCCCCAAAGGGTGGGCATCCGCATCGTTGTCATGTTGTTCCGGTTAAATTTTTCAAGAAGTTATTGTCATTTGCTTGTATGTCATTTCTTAACGGCTTTTCCGTTACCGCACGATATCTCAGGAATAAACAGATCTGAATTTGATTTAACTTCATATGCATTTCCTCGTAGGATGGACATGTGCATATTTCTGATCATTCCGCTCTGTATAATTTGTAACGAGCAATTGTCCTTTGAATAATAATTCCTAATCATGTTAGATCTCTGTAACTTATGCTCCAAATTGTATGATATGATTCTCCTGTGGTCACAATTTGACCCGCCCTGGTGGTAACTTGTTTACCGATATGTTTACAAATATTATTTTCAAAATATTGCCCTCTGAAACTAGAAGTCCCACATTATTGTACTGTGTGATGTAACATCCATTGGCGGTCCTTTTCATGCCGATTAGATCAAACTGACCCCGCCTAGGGGAACCTGGGTTTCCTTGTAAGTAGAGTGTAAAAATCTTGTCTCTTGAAAACGCACAACCCAAAGATTAAGTTTTTTTTTTAAATATTACGTCATATGATAGAATTGCTTACTTTGTCAACTCATGCCCCCTTGGGTGAAAAATTTGCATAGCCCTGGGGATCACGAATTCCCCTTATATCAATATAACGGGCGTTTCCCAACCTATAAAGCTGAAGGACAACCTGGATATTTTGTCTTTAGCAACATGTAGTGGTTCTTTACAAAATTTATTCGAACTATTTCCCTGTGCTCAAATCTACGCCCCACGAGTACACGTGGTAATTTAGACTTAAATTACAAGAGAAAGATTGCCAACTTGTCATAAAATACGACCGTTTTAAGGTTCGTGTTACACGGATTTCTGACGTATGTACATGTATTATTAACCCTTTGAGCGCTGGAACCGAATTTTGAAGGCCTTTGCAAACAGTTTGGATCCAGATGAGACGCCACACAACGTGGCGTCTCATCAAAATCCAAACTGTTTGCTATTCTGATAGTATTCTTTGAAAAAAAAATCGAAGAAAATGCTAATTTTAGAAATTCAGTAGACGACATTTTAGCAGACGACAAATTTCCCAGCATGCAAAGGGTTAAAGACAACAAGAAACATGGCAATGCCACGAGACTAGGTATTCAGCTTGTTGTCCCCTATTGGTTTCACCGGAGGGGACTTATGGTTTTCGCTCTGTGTGTGTGTCAGTCAGTCAGTCAGTCCGTCACACTTTTCTGGATCCTGCGATAACTTTAAAAGTTCTTCATATTCGTTCATGAAACTTGAAACATGGATAGATGGCAATATGGACATTATGCACATCATTTCAATTTGTTCATACGTCAAAAATTTTGGTTGCTATGGCAACAAATATATATAAAAAAAAACTGACAATGGTGGAGCCGTAAGAGGCATTGTTAAAAATAAATTCATCTTATTTATTAAAATAATGTCAAGTTATGCAGGTAAGCTACCTACATACAAAATGTCAGCGCAATACCTCCATCAAGGATGGGACTGGCCAACGGTGCACAAAACTATGTCTGCACTGTGTAAGCAACCTGTGCACATTATTTCATCTCAAATCCCCAATTAGCACTTAAGTTATTAAGTGAAAACCGTTGTTCTATTTATTATTACAATCACCTTGACCCTGAATCCTTCAAAATCCACTGCTAGGTATGCAACATTCACAAACAGTAATAGCATAATACCTCGATCCAAACTAAAGTTATTGGGCAGAAACTAATTTTCTATTTCAAGCAACAGTATTTTTCACCTTTATCCAACTGGCCCATATTCTATCCCACTTTAAGTTTACATGCAAGAAGCCAGTGCACAATATTTCGATGCAATACCACCACCAAAAACTCAAGAAAATAATTGGAAAACCGTTTCTTTTTTGTTGTTATAGTGACCTTGACCTTAACCGGACTGGCCCAAAATCAATCCCAAGCTGGGTATGCAATTATTAAGCTACACATACACGCACGATTTTCTAAATTAAAATTATTGTGTGGAAACTGTTTTTTTAATATATTTTGAGTACCTTTAACCTTGGCCTTGACTCGACCGGCACCAAATGCAGACACAAGCAACGTTTCTATTAAAGTTACCTTAACTCACAAATTGATTAAAATTCCACCATCCAAACAAAAGTTTTTGCGCTTAAACAATATTTCTATTTTAGTAACAGAGCTCTTGGCTTTCATCTGACAAGTCCAAAATTCAGTTCCGAGCTAGGTCTCCTAAACCAAATATTCAACACCTTACCCGTGCATTTACAGAGAATAAGACTTTAAGAGTTATGCACTATACAAGTCTTAACTCTTTCAGCTGGAACCGAATTTTGAAGGCCTTTGCAAACAGTTTGGATCCAGATGAGACACCACAAAACATGGCGTCTCATCTGGATCCAAACTGTTTGCTATTCTGATAGTATTCTTTGAAAAAAAATCAAAGAAAATGCTAATTTTAGAAATTCAGCAGACGACATATTAGCAGACGACAAATTTCCCAGCATGCAAAGGGTTAATAATTTACACTTTGTGCTTAGTTAGTTTTGATCACGTGGGAATGATTTGAACAGACATAGCGGAGGAAAACAATACAATGTTACATATCAAACCCATGACTTGTAAAGTTAATATAGAAATAATCATCTCAGAAACCATATCTTTTGACACCTGGGGTGACAAGATTTGAACAAACTATGCAGAGGATCCCTATAAGACCCTACATGCCAAATAACAAACCTATGGACCCTAAAGTTTCATAGATGTTGATGTTTTCACTATAAACATACGAGGAAAACAAATAATCCCAAGGACAGGGCCTATTTTGCCCCCCAGAGTAATGATCTGAACAACTTGGCAGAGGACCACCATACGATGTTAATCACTTAATGCTTATCAAACCCCTGACCAAATTGCTTTCAGAGAAGATTTGAACTCGTTGACTATGTACGTCTATATAAATGTGTGACCATTGGGCGTGGCCAGTTTTGATTGCATGGGTACGATTTTACCAAACTTGGTAGACCTATCGGTTTCAGAGATTTTTTAAAAAGTTTTTACTATATAAATTTAATTACCACCAGCACGCTAATTTATTTGATCATCAATTTGTAAAAAGGGGGTTAAATGCACAAGTGTAAAGTTTTAGCCTTAACTGGATTTTTGCTAAGAAGAGACTTACTTGAAACGAAAAAACATAAAAGTGGAAAGGGTTGTCCCTGATTAGCCCGTACAGACTCCACAGGCTAATCTGGGACTACACTTTAGGCACATGCATTAACAGAGGCTCATTTCTTAGGTCACGAATTTTGAATGATTGCTGCAATTCACATCTATTTAGTTACTTAACCCATTTATGCCTACCGTCTAGAAAAAAGGCCTTGGCAAACAGCGTAGACCGAGATGAGACGCCGCATGATGCGGCGTCTCATCAGGGTCTGCGCTGTTTGCTTAAAGGAATTTCTGTGAGAAATATTCAAAAAATAGAAATAAATATACCAGACATCCCTAATTTTGGAAAAAAATTGATTCAATTTAGAAGGATGGGAGAGTCCACTCGGCATAAATGGGCTAAAGATGTTCGATGTTTGTATTTGTCTTGTGCTGTGAGGGGAGACCAGACTACCAGAGAAAACTCTGGTATTGCAGCAAGATATCAGTTATGATGTTGATCTATACTAGCTCAACACTGTTGACTCAAGACATGGGTCAGTTGGAGAGATTAGAGAATATGTCTGACCAGCCATGCATTCATGATTGGACGGCAAACACAATAAAAGTCATAAACAGTGATCATCATCATCTTCTTCTTCTTCTTCTTCATCTCCCTTTTCTTCTCCCTTTTCTTCTTCTTCTTCTCCCCTTTCTTCTTCTTCTTCTCCCTTTTCTTCTTCTTCTTCTTCTTCTCCTTCTCCCTTTTCTTCTTCTTCTCCATTTTCTTCTTTTTCTCCTTCTCCCTTTTCTTCTTTTTCTCCTTCTCCCTTTTCTTCCTCTTCTTCTTCAAGAAAGAAAGAAACAAAATGAATATGAGTTAATATTGAGACGACTGCATTTAGACAATAAATGTCATAATATGAAGTTATTTCATTCGGATAATTTCTTAAAAGTAGCGCTTCTTTATATCAACAAAATGATTTTTTAATTACAGAACAAAGCTTCTGAGCAAATGTCATGATGATGGTTGGCAGAAAAAAAACAAATGCGAATAAGATTCATAAGGGTTCATGATGGTCAAAAAAGGAAAACTGCTTTCCCCTGGCAGTCATGTTTATCAGCGGAATGGAGCCATTTTGTCCAAAGTGTCTGAACAGTATTCACAAGGTTTGGCTATAGCCATATCAGGAATACTGAAACCACGCTCCCTAGAGGCCTTATTTTTCAACAGACCAAACTATTCTCACTCGGCCCAGAAATTATTAGAACAAACATTGGGAAAAAGTATCAGGATTGGGACAAAAACTTGATTTCCAGAGTGTTAACAAAAGTTATCTTAAGTTATTTAATGAAAACCGGCCATCCCTACTAGCGGCCATGTTTTTTAACGGAACGGAACATTTTGATGAATCTGCCAAGTTATCATGAATGCAAATGTTCTTAGCAAGTTTTATGACGATTGGACCAAAGATCTGATTTCTAGAGTGTTAACAAGGTTTCATTATAGCCATATAAGACAACTGCCCTGCCAACTCCACCCCTGGTGTACATGTTTTTTCAGCAGACCAGAACCATTTTTGAACTCGGCCGAGATATCATTAAAACAAAATTTATATTCTGACCAAGTTTCATGATGATTGGACAAAACAGTGTTTATGAGGTTTCACACTAGCCATATAGGGAAAACTGCCCAGACGATTCCGGCCATGTTTTTCAACGAACCAGAACCATTTACTAACTTGGCTGAGATGTCATTAGAAAAAGTATTCAAACAAAGTTTCATGAAGATTGGAAAAAAAATGTAACTTAAAGAGTGTTAACAAGGTTTCACTATAGCCCGATAAAGAAAACTGCCCAGACCCAGATCCCTGGCAGCCACGTTTTTCAAACAGACCACAACCATTTTCGAACTCACTTCAAATATCAATAAAACAAATGTTCTGACCAAGTTTTATGAAGATTAGACTAAAATAGTCACTTATTGAGTGTTAACAAGGTATCTAAACTACCCCACCCCTCTTGGGGCCATATTTGTCAATGGACCATACCATTTTGAACTCGGCTGAGATACATGTATCATTAGAACAAATGTTATGACCAAGTTTCATTATGATTGGAAAAACAATTGACTTCTAAACTGTTAGCAAGCCTTTTTGTTTAAATTTGAAATAGCGACATAGTTTTGTCCTCGAGTAACACAGTTTTAAACTCTGTCTTGGGACAAATTATCTGACCAAATTTATTAACGAATTGACAATAAATGAGGCATAAAGTTTGTTAACAATGTTAAGCAATAGCAATATAAGGAAAGCAATCCCACCTCTTGGCGGCCATGTTTTCCAATTAAGCCGAGATATGATTAGAAAAAATGTTCTGACCCACGTTTCATGAAGATTGGACAAAATATGTGACTTCAAGAGTGTTAACAATGTTTCACTATTGCCATATAAGGAAAACTGCTTGCCCCTGGTGGCTACGTTTTTCAACAGACCAGAACCATTTTCGAACCTGGCCGAGATATCATATGAACACATGTTTTTACAAAGTGTCACTTAACATGTGACTTCTTGAGTGTTAACAAGTTTTTTCTTTAATCTCTTGTGAACCATTTTCAAACTCGACTGAGATATAATTTGAACAAATATTTGGACCCAGTTTCATGAAGATTAGACAATGAATTTGGCATGTTAAGTGTTACCAATGTTAATGTGCACAGAACGGTCAAAAGGTGATCACTAAAGCTCACCATGAGCAAGTTTGTGCTCAGGTGACCTAAAAAAATCCAATGTTTTCTGCTTAAAAACGATACAATATTAATAATTTAGTAATTTGCATTTGTTAAATGCATTTTACTATTCAAAGAGAATGACCGCCAGACAGATGCGGAGACGGCTTGTTTTTGTAAAAAAAAAATCAGACTTTTCCCACAACAGCTCAATTTGTTCTTCAGATACCGAGCCCATAACATTTTTTTTTATTTTAGTTACAGTGCTCATCAAATTTATAAAAAAATCTAATCTTTGAATTGACAGAAGATGCATGGATGTCATTTCAACGATCCATACTCCAGTATGATATTTGTTACCTTCAGTGCTTGATCATGGTGTATCCGAGCCAATCGAGAGCTCCTGCCTGTATCCAAATGCACGGAGAGCTGTTGAAAATATATATAAAAAAGAAGATGTGTAACAGATGCCCCCGACGCTTTTTAGATACGGACAAGGACATGTGGCCAATTTGTTTTCTAAATCGATTGCTTGTAGTCTTAGTGGTCACATTAACAAAATGCTGTCATTGTCCCAAATTGGTTGCTGCGCGAAGACTTTCCGTTTACGATAATAGTGTTCGAAACGTATAAAAGTAGTTTATTCCTTAAAAGTACACATATACATTTGAGTTCACGGCTGCGTTGTTTTTGTGGCTATTACTTTCATGGGGAATACAAACTACATCTAAATGTGTGTTGATGTTCTGCTCATATCCATTTAGCTGAGGAGACTTACCAGAGTTTCAGCGTCAGAAATGTTTAAAACTCATAGCTCTAAAAATCATGTGTAATCGATTACTATTATTATAACGTATTACTAATGATAACTATTTATATAATAGTTTACATAAAACAGTTATAAACTTACGTCTTTGACGTAAACTAGAAGTGAACATAATTATGAACAGTTTTACACATCGTATGTTATTATCGTATTGTTATATTCGTGTACATAATGAAAAAAGGATTTTGTTAAAACGTTCTAGCTCTAAAAATCAAGTGCACGGTAATCGGTTATGGTTGTGCTTGCCAACAACATTATTGCTTACCAAACGAAGTCAAAGGTAAAATTGCATAATCTTGTCGTTCAATACTATGTCCGGCGTACATGTCAAACTGCACCTAATATTCTTTCGTAATTACTATATTCGTTCCGTTTCACTCAAATGTACTATAATTGTCTCAACATATCATTATTTTTAATATCGTTGTCAATGATCATACGCACTGGAAATATGTTCTTGTGACAATCGCTTTTTGTTTATTCGTGTCGTTCAAAACCTCAGGCACTGATACCTTAGTACTGCCTATGTTTGTCACAGTTTAACCCGTTATTTAGTATTAAAAGTATTTTATAATGCGACTTTCTTACAAAAAGATTCTACGGTCCCATTTGAAAAGTAGGAATGATCTGCGCCTCGCGATCTGTAGAAAGAGGGTTAGATCACTATATAAGTCTCGCTATGTGAAAAGGGGGTTAAATGCAAGTGCGTAAAGTGTCGTCCCAGATTAGCCTGTGCAGTTCGCACAGGCTTATCAGGGACGACACTTTCCGCCAAAACTGGATTTTTGCTAAGAAGATACTTTCTTTAAGTTAAACGAAAACTATTATAAAAGCGGAAAGTGTCGTCCCTGATGAGCCTGTGCGGACTGCACAGGCTAATCTGGGATGCAACTTGACGTACATGCATTAAACCCCCTTTTCATAGAGCAAGGCTCTTATGCATGTGGATATCATTTGATCTCAAAGATCACAATGTTTCACGAACAAGAGAAACATAATCAAATTTATTTTAGCGGGTTTCGAGACATACATTTTAAAACAAATGGATTTGAACTACCGGTAACCACCGTATTGCGACATCCGTGTAAATGCTATTATGTAACATTTAAATAACCACATTTATATAAAAAAACATATCGCATAGCTTAGTATTTACAGCAGTGATTGGGATAACATTTCAACGATCCATACTTCAGTCTGGTAATTGTGACCTTCAGTGCTTTGATCATGGTGTATCCGAGCCCATATACAGTTCCTGTCCGTATTCAAATGCACGGAGAGCTGTTGGAAAATATATACACGTATAGAAGATATGCAACACATGCCCCACGACGCTTTTTGGATAAAGACAAAGGACATCCGGCATTTTTTCCCCAAATCAATTGCTTCTTATCCAGTCTTAGTGACAAAATACGATCATCATCCCACATTCGTTGCGACGCGAACACTTTCCATTTACGATAAAATTGGTAAAAAAGTTAAAAGAAGATCTTTAAACAACAGTTCTATAAAAATACTCTTTTTTATTTGAAACTCCATTGATCTTTAACTATGAATTTGGCTTTCACGAATAAGCATTGCTAGTTTAAACAATCAAATAAAGCAAACATATATTTATTTAGTATTCAATAGCATTGTAAACAATAAAAAATATCGCACCTGTAAACGCTTTTTTTATTGTAAAGGGAGACGCATATATAATTTTATAAAATGTATTCCAATGGTTCGGCGTTTTTAAATTTGCAAACCTCAGCCGAACACTGACCTTTAACATTGAACGCGGATCAATGGACTTGTATCGCACATTCCATCCAAGCATTCAGTAGCTACAATTTAAAGGGACTTGTTCACAGTTTTTTTGTGTTTTTGAAAGATGTCATTTAATATGCTGACTAATTAATCTTTCTGCTTCGAATAGTTTTAACTAATAACAACAACAAGAAAAAAAAGGTTGAGTAAAAAATATTGACTATCCCGGGATTCGAACTCGGGTCCTCTGGAAGCAAAACTAAGAGCGCTACCACTGCTCCACGCCAGATTTTCATATTAATAGTCGAATTATAAAGTCTATGTAATTACAGCACGTTTTTTTTCAAATTATCGATGAAAAGCGTTACACACGATTTATTATTTTACCGATTTTGAAAGACAATTATACATTCATGAACCAATATTTTAAAAACAATTCTTAGTCAGGAGTGTTATTTCATTTATTTTAAAATTATTTTGTTTTCATTTTTTTTAATGAATATATGACAATTATTTTGAAAATCATCATTTTACCAAAGTGTGAACAAGTCCCTTAAAATATCAGTTTCGTGAAACTTTATACCGGACATAATGTTAAATCAAGATAAAACTCTGATCAGGTTATAATTTCAGTAGGGAGTAGGCAGTGTTGTTCGTGCAGACGAGTACTTGCATACCTAACGATATGCAGGTTTAAATACTACAGTGAGGTAAAAACAGTACAATTTGCTTGCACGGCAGGTCGATTTTAATTAAAGTATAAATATAGATTGTTACTCAAAGTTGGCTTTCGTAAATCGAATTTCAAGAGAGTCGCGTTAACCTATTTTAAACGAAACATTTGGATCTTGCTGTACCTTTAGGAAATCGTATAACATTACGATATTTTCGATTAATTTAACATTATAAAGGCATACAGTATTATTTTGTATTTTGCGACAAAAAATGTATCCGAAATGCTGCTAATTGCAGTGGGGAGAGTTATTAATTTACACGGTCATTTGAAAGTCAAAAACACGTCCATTATCATTTGATAAGGCAACATCATGATATTGTGTTATTTTACAATAGCACAAATTAAGTGTTGATTTTCTGACGGTACAGCACTCAAACAGATAATAACAATATGGATAAGAAAACGAAAGAAGGAAGTCAAACAGACAGCTAAATCTCCCACCGCGATTCTTTTGACTTTCAAATTGAACTGAATCAGCGAGAATAACGGAAAGCATGTGCAGTATTTTTAAAAGCCCACAACATTTAAGGCAAGTTTCAAGATCATGCTTCAAATGAGATATTACGTGGACTTAAAACTCATACTTAAACATTCAATTATGACATTATTATGATATCAGAATTAACTGATTCTCGACTTTTGCTCACCATCTCAAAGACCTTATCGTATTATCCAGATTTCACGAAATAATTCATGGTATAAGAGATATGAAGCGGACAAAATAATTAAGGCCTAAACTTTTTACCATTAAGTGTAATTTTGAAATTCAGCCGGTGCAACTGATTCATAAGCGCTGCACATTGTCGCAATGACCTTAACAGTATACTGGTATATATGTATACCCACTTCATAAAGATCCTACAAAGGGTATGTGATATCTAAAGCGGACACTAAAATCGACAAGTAGTATTGTCACTGATTCCCATTGCGGAGGGGCATACCAGTTTTTAAACAATTGAAGGACATAGTATAAATCAAAGACAAAAAGTCCAGATGTATTGTTTTAACGCGCGTTGTTAAAAGCACAGTATAAGTAAGATGTCAATATTTGTATATCGAGCTCAACAAATAACAATTAAAAACTCACTATACTGGTAGTAAAAGTGGTAAACGGTCTTTTGTCTTTGATTTGGTTTTCAATGTAATAATGTATACATGTAACTTGTGTGGTCGAGCAACGGAATCTGTGAAGTCCTACGCGTAGGTCACACCAACAAACAAAAAAATCATGCACAAAAAATACATGGTACATCAACTCGTTTATATACATGAATGCATTCTTAAAGCCCCTATAACGCTCAAAATCAACGAATATTTCGTAAAATATTTCGTAAAATAAAGTAAACATATTAACAGTCAGTGTTCCTTATAGAAATAGCCAAATTTCAACGCTAGATGTTGTCTACAATTTTTATTTGTTTGTCGTACAATATATTCCATTTTAATTTCCCGAAACGATATTTATTCATACGACACATGAACACTTAATAGCTACATGAACATGTGTTGAATATATTGTATCACACACTATTATATCTTCTTAAATCTATCTTACCAGAGCACATCTTTCTTTGTTCTAAAGATCATATAACAATGTTTGACCTATTTAAAGCAGTTTTAATCTTGCATACAATAAATGGATTTTAAACCCATTGACAAAGCAAGGGGTTCTCATATTACCTGGCTACCACGCAAACTCGGCATTCGTCCGGGCGCTCTTCATTTGGTTGTTTTTAACGGACGAAAGAGGATCGCGATTTGTTTAAATGAAAAGGTGATAGAGCGCAGGTGAGTCTCTATTTTTAATTAAAACGTTTAGCATTTCAATTTAATCACGCTTATTATTTGTATTATGTTTAGGTTTTCGTCTTCTTCTTCTTGTTCTCCTTATAATTATTAATATTCATTATTAGCTGTAGTAGTATCATGAGTATTTGCATTATTTTTAATATAAAAAGAAGTAGTAGTAGTAGTAATAATATTAGTAGTAGTATAATTCTTCTTCTTCTTCTTCTTCTTCTTCTTCTTCTTCTTCTTCTTCTTCTTCTTCTTTTTCGCATTTATTATTATTATTATTAT
>VMBQ01005976.1:17364-47044 GCA_007657795.1 Dreissena rostriformis | reverse complement strand
GTAGTAGTAGTAGTAGTAGTAGTAGTAGTAGTAGTAGTAGTAGTAGTAGTAGTAGTAGTAGTAGTAGTAGTAGTAGTAGTAGTAGTAGTAGTAGTAGTAGTAGTAGTAGAAAAAGGTATGAAAATACTTAAAGCATTATTCGTTTTGTTTTAGGGCGGTAATGGTTTAGTTAATTAAGAACTGACACAAACTTATAGTTTTTTGTAAGCATATTCTGGCGTGTTTTTTTTAAAAACTTTATTGTTATCTTCTTTCAAAAGGATCAGGATCAACTATTTAACAATGATAATTGTTTGCTGTTCTATTGTGCGCTGAAGAGTACTGCGTTCAGCACAGCTATCAAAATATGAATTAGTAGTATTTAAAGGGACCCACACACAAAAGAACACATCATGAATGTTTGCATTGTATTAGTATTAATCTATATTGCGATGTTTAAACTTAACACCGAGTATTCTCTTTCATAAGATAGAACCACAGGGTTAAACAACGTTTATTACAAATAATCTTAAGAATCACTGTGCGTCTATTATGCTTATTGGCGTTTAATATGCGATTGAAGCGTATCTATTCTGTATATGAGGAATAGTTGTTAAAGCTAAGCCGTTACATATTTTATTAGTTAACGGACTAGACTCACGAGCTTTTGCACGAATTATGTTTGAGTAACACATTCATGTTCAGTTCATGATTTTTAGTAAGAGCGAAATTTTCAAATTATGGTGACGTATTGTTCAGAGTGTCGGTTGGGATTCGGAGACGAAACGCCATCCCCCCCTTTTTACTGGTCGGGTAATCCGAGCCCGGTTGTCTATAGCAACCCAGTTATTGGCTATTTAGTAACACCAAAGTTCTTCACACTTAAAGCATGTGGTCGCAATAGTTCGATGTATAAAAGCAACATTGTTTGCAGCACCCAGTAGCATATGGTCCCAGTAGTTTGGCTACTTAGCCATTGATCTTTACGCCTACTCAATAAAGACCAATTCAATTGGCTATTATACATGCATCCTTGATAGCCACGTCAGCTCGACCATTGCCAGTTTGTTGTTAACTACCAATATTGCTCTCCAAGCCTGTTTACATATTGCCACAATAGTTTGCTATATAACTTGCACCAATGCTTGATACGCCTTGTAAACAATAACCACAATAGTTTAATATTTTAAAAGCACCATTAATCTCAACACGTGGTCGTCTTCATTGGCATTAATTTACACCATTGATAACCGCGCATGGTCGTCTATGGCAAACAGTAGTTGGCTATTAATATACCACCACCGCTCTAAACGCTGGCTTACATATGGCCATAGTATTTGTCTTATTAAAAAGAACCATTGATATCCACGCCTGGTCACCTATTTCCACAGTATTTTGCTATTGTTAAATAGCACCATTGATATCCACGCCTGGTCGCATTTGGCCACAGCTCTTAAATATCACAGATGTTCTCTAAGAAATGTCGCATATGGCCACATAAGTTTGCTATTTAACTTGCAGCGTTGATCACCACGCCTGGGCAAATATATCAACAGTGGTTGGATATTTAAATAGCACAAATGATAAACAAGCCTGTTCGCATGTGACCATTTTAATCGGCTTTACAAACTGCATCATTGATCTCCTGGCCTGGTCATATATGACCACACAAGTTGGCTATTTGAAAAGCGAAATTTATCTCCAAGCCAGGTCGCATATGTTAACAGCTGTTGGCTATTCAAATATCACAAATGTTATTTACGCCATTGTCGTTATAGATGGATATTCAAATACCGACAATACCTGACTCACCAATATCGGTTATGGGCATGTCGGTTACGGGCACAGTAGTTTGACATTTATCACTGTTGTCCACGTCTGTTCGGCTATAACTTAAGAAAGTTGCTTCTTACAAAAAGTCCCAATTATATCCATGCGTGCTTTTGTATTGCCACAAACCTTGGCTCTTTAATATACCAATATTTCATTGGCAAGGTCGCCTATGGCCACAGCAGTTAGGTATAATAATTTTCTCAATTGATCTCCACGCCATGTCGGTATTGGCTTCATAAGATGGCTACTTACATAAAACAAATGCTTACCACGCCTGGTTGCGTGTAGACACAGTACCTGACTCTTAACATATTACCAAATTTCTCTAAGCCGGTCGCATATTGGTACATAACTTGGCTAGTGAAATAGCAGCACTGTGCTCAACGCCTGTTCGGATGTGGTTACAGTAGTTTGCCTTTTAAATTGTCACGGCTTATCGCCAAAGGTCACTGTACTTGGCTGTTTAAATATAACGAATGTAAGGGACTCCAGATCGCCAATGGCCACAGTAATTTACTATGTAAAAAGCGTGCACCACTGATCTGCACGACGGGTCACCTATGGCCACAATAGTTGTCAATTTAAATAACACTGTAGATCTACCCGCCTGGTCTCATTTGGTAACATACTTTGGCTCTTCAGTATCACAGATTATCTCTACAGCAGTTCGCCTATAGCCACACTAGTTGGTTGTCTAGATTGCAATATAGATCCCCACTTCAGTTGGCATCTTATATACATGTAACATGCTTGCTATCAACACGTGTTTGCCTACGGCCTCAGTAGTTTGCTTCTTAAAAAGCATTGCTTTCTGAACCAGGTCGCCCACGGCTGCAGTAATCCGCTCGTCAAATATCACCAATTATCTGTACGAAAGGTTGCCCGTGATCATAATCATTTTCTCGTTAATTCGTACCACTGATATAGTACCATCCCCGTTAATGGCAACAGTATTTGGCTTCATAAAAATCGCATTTTATATCCTTGCCCGATCGCATTTGGCAACATAAGTTAGCTTTTTACATGTAAATACCATTGATCCAAATGCATATTCACATTCGGCTACAGGTCTATGTGTATTTGAAAGCTATTTGCCCTTTAAGTATCACATATGGTCTCTTCCTCACCTACTTTTGAGTTGTTTGTTGTATACATACGCTAACAAGTGACCCCTTAAACATATTGTAAAGTTCCGCTGTTAAAATCGAACAGTAATTATAGCCATCCCAAAATAAACGCATATTTCGTCAGGAAATAAGCGCAAGCCAGTAGCAATTTGCATTCATAAAGAATGTTATAACTTGTTTTGAAGGTGGCCTGCTTTCTACATTAAACAAGTGTATGGTGTATGTTGATAATAACTACATTTATGATCGTTATGACTTAAAGTATGAGTTATGAGTTAAAATTTACAAGTAGACGGAAATTAATAGCGACATTGTGATGTTGTTTGTCCAAGGTTTTGCATTAAATCGATTGGATTTTGCAGTCAAGTTCGTTTGTTTAGCACATGATTGGCCAATTTAGTTATGGATGAGCAGTTATCAATTGGTCATTTAGTATGATGAATGTTATTCATAATCATGAATGATGATTATGTTTATCAATGGAATGCCTGGATTGTCTTCTGGCAATAGTTATGTGTTGTTCCATTATAATCCCGCACACGCAATTTGATAGGGAGTATGTAGGAGTAATACTCTCGATCAGTCGGTCCGTTGATTGGTTGATTTAACGATAAGTCTACATACAATGTTATTAGTGTGGGTACACTACGTCTACATTTCCCAAGCTATTGAAAAAAAAAACTTGTAAAATGTCATAACCATAAAGTGTACATGTGCAGACACCTTTTTCATTCCCAGTGATCAACACTTTCCTGAGTTATGTGTCTTGGAATCTATCAATTTTTATGCATAAAATGTTATAAGTTTTTGGGGTTAACTACGTGTTCAATTCAAGCTAGTGAGTTTAAACTTCAAATATGTCATAAGCATGACGTATAGATATTTACGACACTTTTATTTATGTCCAGTGATTAACACGTGCCTGCGTTATTAGCCCTTAAAGTTAACCATTTTTATTGCAGAAATATAATTAATCTACTACTTTATTTCTCAAGTGATTGAATATGTCATCACCATAAACTACATACATTGAATTACAGAAAAGCATAGCATCTGCCTATGCGAAATAACAGAATGAAATCAAAGGTAACTAGGTTATATATAAAAAGGATTACCATTATAACCACACTCTAAAATTCTAAATTGTGTGCGACATACATGATTATAACCACAAAACAGTCCATGATATAAACACAACATTCCATTATAAATAACGTACGTCCATTATAAACACAATCGATACAACAATAAGCGCCTGTACGTCAATTATAAACAAACAACGTACATTTATAAACACGTGGCATACCATTGTTAACCCACAACATACCAGTATAACAAACCAATATAAAATAATAAACCCACATCAAACCGGTATATCCACAAGACATACGATTGTTCACCCACAAAATACCAGTAAAATTTCACAACATATCAGTATAACAAACCAACATATAATTACTTACCCACATCAAACAAGTAATATAACAAGACATACCATTGTTCACCCAAACCAACATAAAATTGTTCAACAACATCATGCCGTTATAAACACGCCACGTACCATTATTCACCCACAATATACAATGTACAATGATAATCACATAGCATCATGTCATTATAAATAGCAAGTAGGTTATACTCAACAATACACATAACAATATCTACACATACACAACCTAAAGAGTATAAAATATTCTCTTCCAAATGGCAGGGCCGGTGTGATTGATATTTGTGTTTTACAGGTGCAGAACGCATCGGTGTGTTTCTTCCGAACGTTGGTTTCCTTCTGCGATGTAGCTAACTAAAACATTATGGCGAGTCTAGCCGATGTGTTCACTGAGTCGGAAAGGACGAACTGGCTGAAGGCATGGCTGGCAATCGACATCGCAAAGTCTGGCCTAGAGCAGTTCGTGGAGAACGAGGCTACACTGCTACACGACAATATTTACAGCGCTATCTTGACAAGTGGCGCAGTCGCGTGTTCTGGCTGTCACACCGCAAACTTGCTGAAATGCCCTTCACCGGGAATATGCAATAAACGAGGGGCAAATAGTGTGTGCACATCTATGCATGACACCGCGTTAAATCAACCACGACCTTGTCCTGCTAACGTTTGTAATAAAGTCCATGCCGAAATTGCAAAGCAACACAAATTTTCCAATCCTTCCTGGAAAAATTCATTGGCGAATCACTGGGCATCAAGTCCTTGGCAAATAGCCAAGGCTTACTTACCTCCAGACGGTTATACTGGAAAGAGTTCGGTTCAAGAAACTGACTTCAACGGAATCATCAGTTTTATGATGAACTGCAAACACTTCGATAACATGTTTTCGTTCGCCATTGGTCCAGGAAAAACACTGCCACCTTGCCTCTTAACAAAGGTAAAAACATGGGTTTCATATTGAATGAATCTTATTATTAAGTCCCACAAGAATAGCAAAGTCATTGATCTTTTCACTGATAAATCAACCTATGCCCGTGTTTTGTATTATGATGTCAATGCGACTCTTATAATCAGCACCATCATGGGACATCACTTATCATTTGTTTTTATGAGAAAGCATATGTGGATATATTTAACACGTAATGTATTGCTTTTGTTTGACTGTGGAAAAACACTTATGTTTTTAATGAAGTTAACTAACATATGTATTTTTACTTATTGTTCAAGCATACTATACTGTTTTAAATAGCGTACTGAATTATAAAGTTGTTTACATGAACGATTTCTCTGAATATATATTCGGGTATTTGGAATGTAGTACGTTAAGCGGTTATCGTTACAAACAAGCACTAGTTTATCAGACAACTCTTTACATAATACATTTTTTTATAGGCGCGACAACTTGGCAGAATTGTACGCCATTCGTTTACGTGCAAGGTCACAGACACATATCTCCAGAATATGTTTTCAACATTGACTAGCCTGTTGACTGACCCAAAATGTCTAGCAAACGACGTTGCTGCACAGGAAGCTGTTGGGAAATTAGCAAAGGTATTGGATAATCAATTTTGGCGAGTAAAATCCGTCTATGTATGTGAGTTTATCAAACTGTGCATGAAGTACGCGCATTTATATTACGTTCAGCGCTATTGATTTCGTTTGTTTTCTTTTTTCTGTGATTATTTAATAATAGGTTCTTATATGTTAATGTAAGTATAAATGTTGTCGAAATGAGTTTTATATGTTATTAATCCCTCATATACTAGCACATTAAAGTTAGAAACGTTTTATTATCCGAGTTTATAATAGTTTTTTTCTTACGTTGATACCCACTATTTATAATGTGCATTTATTAAAAAGGAACCTAGCAACGAGATTTGCATGACGAATGCGTAATCATAATAAAGCCGTCTTCATACTCGTATACATGTTTTAATATGTATGTAACATAATACATGTACAATTGTGTTTGTTCCGAACGCATAATTACATAACGTGTTCTCTATCTAGCTACAAACCGACGTTCTGAAGCTAACACCGAAGGACATTGTTGTTTTGTTAGAGGCTGCACAAGAGAAGCTTAAGACATTTGAAATTATGAATGAGACGGTTATGAATGAGATGCGGATTTACATTGAAAACTGTAAAACGGATCTCAGCGCACACGCGGGCAAATTGGAACAGAAACTTGATGCACACACAGGCAAATTCAAACAGAAACTTGATGAACGTTATCGAAAGTCCCGAAAATCTAACTACAAGCAATCTTGTAAAGGTATGTCTGACTTAGATTGCACTGTAAGTCGTAAAACAATAAAATCAAACTCCAGAATCAGAACATTCAGAATGTGTGTCAAAGTTGATAATCTTTACCAATATTTACACTTATTAGTACATACATTTTCAACAGCAAAAAATAAATGTGAATGATAGCATGTCTGCTCATTTAAAACAATTTTGCGATTATGAGCGCAACGTTTGAACGATGTGGTAATTTAAAGTTAATGAAGCAATATCAGGTATATGCAATAAGTAATACAAACAATTCGAGTTCAGCGTGATTTTAGATTGAATTATTTATATATTGTTATATTATAAGGTGATATCAATGATCAAACTGTCCAAAAGTGATCAGCACTGATCATGAATATTTTTTATTAGAATCAATGATTTATAATAAATTATCAGATTTAAATTAATAGTTAAGCCCTGCACTAAGAATAACTTGCATATAGAGATAATCATATCGAAAGAATAAATAAAATTTAATCTCAATTATTTATATTTGTTTATTTATTACAATAATTATAAAATGTGTATAGTCATTTCAAATGAAAAGATATATAGAGAATATGAGTAAAGTGTATGTTTGTACTTGAACTAATCCGACGAGATCAGAAAGCGTTTACAAGGTAATGATTGCCTCGCCGTGTAAGCCTTACGGAAACGAGCCGGATTAATTCAAGAACACAAAAACACTTACCTAATTTTATATTTATCCTTTTGTTTTCAATGATTAAATCAAAATTGTTGTCTTTA
Organism: Dreissena rostriformis; assembly: GCA_007657795.1. Lineage (NCBI taxonomy): Eukaryota > Metazoa > Mollusca > Bivalvia > Myida > Dreissenidae > Dreissena > Dreissena rostriformis. Next base: position 39,622 of record VMBQ01005976.1, on the reverse strand, counting down.
ATTGGTTATAGAATTAGCCTTAACATAAAACAATACTGAATCTAACGTTTCGTAGTGATATGAAAATTGTTTGTTATCTCCCGGTTACGACAATCACAATAATCGTTAAGAACTCCATGCAAAATCAGAGTAACAAGGCAAGATATCGCTATCTGGCTCAAACCAAATTGTATCAGCATTCCTAATGTAACACTCTCGGTTAGAACACAGAGGGTTTAGTTCAAACTTAAATTCGTGTTTCACCTTAGCGAAAGACCAAAACAAAGATGGCTGCAAGTTTCAACTTTAAAACCGTGTACCCCTACGTCAAGCATCATGCAGCATTTATCCCCGCCGATATGGTTAATTTTAGTATGTAAACAACATTTCTTCAACTCTTATTTTGAAACACCTTTTATAAACTGGTATATAAAAATCAAATCTCTACAGGCTCTTTCTTTACTCGCAAACGTTTGTGTACGGGTGTTTATTTTCGACAAGTTGTGTTTTCTTACATCATGAGTTAAAATCTGCACACGACATAGAAGAAGATACATTTCTTCATCGCAATCCTCCTTTTCAAATTTGAAAACAGTTGCTTAAGGCAGTCAATGCCTTGTGTATAGACGTTCTTTAATCAACTAACCAATAATCGACCTAGATTTAACACTCTTTGCGGTCACTGATACTGTTCACAGTCCGTGAATTATTCAACCAAACACTAAATTTAAAATGTATTCGAGTGCATTTTTCATTTTAGAAAAATATAAAATGTAGTCTCACCGGTTTCATTCGAGGCATATATTACGACCGTTTTATCTAAAATTTATTATTATAAGACATTCTAAACGCATAATATATTTTATTTGACTGCGTTTCAAAATGCCAAGACACTCGCGTAATTGAATTGAATGATGCAATCAAGTGATGACGTCATCCGACCAGCGCGTGCATTCAGTTGAAAAAGTAATAGAAACGCTGTATTTGAGTGATAACATCCGGCTATTACTCTTTATACAATACCCAATGTAAAGTGTATACATTATTTGCATGTATATAATACAAAAATAAGAACAAAAGAAAGAGGATGCTGATACATTTTATTGAGTTAAATCGTCAAAACGTCTTAACTGCATTTGACCTCGAAACGGAAATGTAAGGCAAACAAGTAGTCCGCTATGTACATGTAGGAACAGGATAAAGGCCAATAGGTATGAAATTTATCCGACATACAGCAATTCTCTCTATAAAATCAATAAGAAGTAGGAAAAGAGGATTTGTCGGAAGAACGATTATAGTTGAATTTCATTAGCGAATAAAAACGTACATTATGATCTGACATGTATTGTCAATTTCCTACTTATCATTTATGTTAACACTTTTTGAAAGAAGGAATTATTCGAGCTTTTAAAAGATGTTCTCTTGTGTGACGTTATGTCATGTTGTCAAAATAAAATTTGGCGATATGTCCCCAAACAAAATGTAACCAATAAAAATGAGGCTATCCGTAATCGTTGTATACCACAAATGTGGTTTTACCCGATTTCAATTAAACAAATTGCGTGAAACCGTGATTTATTTTTATACCTGTACGAATAGGAAAACAACGTTTTTATTGAAACTTAAGTTTTGTATTCATGTCATATTTGTCTAAATGTCTTGCCTTATATAATCGCATCACAACAAGATGTATGTATACATGTGCGTTGCTTAAAAAGCAATAATAAATTATAATTGAAAAGGGCTTTTTATTGACAAAACACGACTATATGTTGAATAATGATTTTTAGTCTGTCCCAAGTTTATTTTTATTTCTTATTTTCAGATTTTATTGGACAATTAATACATTTCTACATGAAGACTCAGAGCTTTGTGTCTGTTTCACCGATGTGGACAGGCACTGACAAAAACATTCGAGATATATTTGTACAATCAAAATTGAGCCTTGTCAAACTTGAACCAGATGGTTCTCGGACGAAAACAAATGTACCGATCAACAAATATGAGAACCTATTTTACAAAGGTGAACAGTTAAATAGCATTGTTTTTATGCAAGGAGAAAGCGGAAGTGGAAAGTCTACATTCCTATCTAAATTAGTGCTTGACTGGTGCGAGGCGATGTTGTCACAACTTGAAAAGAACACCGCTACATTCACAGATGTAGACACGCTAAAAAGGTTTAAGTTCGTCTTTCATGTCCCATTGAGAGATACCAAAGGGCAGCGTGAGGTAGCAGGGATCATAAAATCACTAATAATTGACACGATATATTCGGACGAAGAAAAACGTGAAGACACATACCAACTTTTACATCAAATAATGGAACGCGAGACATGCATGATACTGATGGATGGTCTAAACGAGTGGACAGAGCAGTCAAATGAAATACCATTACCCCAAATAGCCACTTCTCATAAGCAGTGTGTAGCTTTAATCACAACACGACCATGGAAAATGGTAGATCAGCATATCAAGGATTCTCAAATTGACGCCCTTCTGGAAGTTGAAGGAATAGCAAACCCAGAGGAGCTTATAAAACGCTTACTTAGAAGTTTTCAAATCAAAAGCCTAAGGACGAATATTGACTTTATGACTTATATTGAAGAACGTAAACTTTCTCATTATTTAACGTCACCTTGGTGGTTGACATTGCTTCTTCGACTTTGGATGGAAAATATGTATTTAAGTAATTCAGTATGCGAAGTCAACAGTATTCTCTTGGACAGTCTTTTCAAAAAAGCAAATACACCAAGAGGATATTTCAATCCACCTCCGTTTCAATGTTTTTCGAAAACGATCTATATTGAGCCGCATGTCAATATTTTGGATGCGATTTCTAAAGCAGCATTTCATTTCACATGCACGACTAAAAGGTCTCTTGTGTTCAGCGAACCGGAAATAAGGAAGTATTTATCGTTACAATATTTGAAGTTTTCTCTTGATTCTGGCATTTTAACAGCAAGTTACTGCGCCTCAACACCAAATTATTCTCAGTTTTCGTTTCTACACGAGACAATGCAGGAATTTCTAGCTGCTTATTACATTGCAAACCACCCGAAGGATGCTATTGCTTTTATTACCAGTTACAAAAAGAGCAAACATTTTGTGTTAGAAATGAGTCAGGTTATAAAATACCTTTGTGGATTGAAATGTGAAGTAGCTAATCAAGTGATCAACTGCCTGTCAGACGACGACTTCCTCAATGACATAAACCATGGGATAAGCTCGTACATTTCAACCAAACGTTTCCTCGAAAGCCAAACACTTATCGATCGTTACGACGGAAATCTACTTCAAACTAAACCGTTTGGTGAAGACCTTGTTCTTGCTCGTTGTTATGCTACATATGTATTATATCAGCGCATGATAATTGATTGTTTTAGTGAGGCTATATTCAGCGGACAGAAAGATTTATGCCTCAAGTGCAATGATTTTATATTCAGTATATTCCTTGATGAATCAGATACTAACGTGTTTATGGCAGTTTTAATGGAAAATATGTCAAATGTGAGATCACTCGTTTTAGATTATGCATCACTGACAATTCAGGAAATATTGCAAATCCTCAGAATGTCGAAGCCCTGCCTCGAACGATTGCAGACGACATGGAGTGACGATCTAGGTAATGAATTACATGGTTCGAACATTTGCCAGCTAGTGTTGCAAGGACAAATTAATGTAGAATCCGTGTCGAAGGTGCTACCGTCTATGTCTAAATTAGAATATCTTGATATTGTACAGTCTGAGTTGACGCAAGAATTGTGTATTCCTGTCTCTTTGAAAACAATTTCATTACGTTACGTCACGTGGTCTGCAGCTGCCATTCACATGCTGCTGGTAAAATTATCATCCATGCATCACTCTATCGAATGTGGTTTTGATGTTTGTACTGCGGACGTTCTAGAAGAACATGTATTAAGAGATGCATGTGACATGTCCAACGTGACCCTTTGGTTTAGAGATTGTAGTAACGAACTTTGTCACATATTGCGTGATACAAGTGTATATAGTATTAAATTGCTGACAGCAGACGATGTTGTACATGCATCAGGGATTCTACAAACACTGAGCAAGTTACAAATACTTGAGTTATGGGGAAAATGTATCGGTCGTTGTGATCTCCAGTTTCCAGCCTCATTAAGAACGGTCGTCCTTCGTAAATGCGATTATTCCACTGAATGGCTGTGTAGCCTGGTGATCGCACTTTCTTCAATAGGCCATCCCATAATATGCGAGCTGTGTGATTTGGAGCTGCAATCAAGTACCACCGTTGATACATCTAGTTCGCAACTACAGGCATCAGAGATAATATCTAACTTGATATCATGTGACATGTCCAATATTGAGCTTCACGTCTCAACTGGTAGTAGTAAGTTGTTTGAAATGTTTCGTGATACGAATATACGTACAATGGTGCTTGGTACGGCTGCTGCTGTTTCACACGCATCACAGATTCTACCAACACTCTGCAAGTTAGAAACACTTCATTTATGGGGGTCTTATATGAATCGTTTTGATCTCCAGCTGCCAGTCTCGTTGCAAACATTATTTTTTCAAGAAGGCGTTTGTTCCGCTGAATGGCTGTGTAGCATGATGATCGCGCTTTCGTCAATAGGACATCCTATAAATTGCAAACTGTTGTCTTTGGAGCTGCAATCAAGTGGCACAGTTGACACATCAAGTTCTCAACTACAGGCATTAGAGATGATATCAAACTTGATGTCATGTGACATGTCCAATATCGAGCTATACGTCAAAAACGGTAGTAATCAGTTATTTGAGATGTTTCGCAATACGAATATACGTACACTGTCTCTTGCCACGGCTGATGCTGCTTCACACGCATCACAGATTATACCAACTCTCTGCAAGCTAGAAACACTTATATTATGGGGATCTTATATGGATCGATGTAATTTGGAGCTGCCAGTCTCGTTGCAAAAATTAACGTTTGAAGAAGGCTATTGCACCACTGAATGGCTGTGTAGCCTGATGATTGCACTTTCTTCAATAGGACATCCTATACAGTGCAAGCTGTTTTATTTGGAGCTGCAATCAAGTGCCGCCGTTGACACATCTAGTTCGCAACTACAGACATCAGAGATGATATCTAACTTGATGGCATGTGACTTATTCAATATTGAGCTTTACGTCAAAACTGGTAGTAGTGAGTTGTTTGAAATGTTTCGTAATACGAGTATACGTACACTGAGGCTGGGCACTGCTGTTGCTGCTTCACATGCATCACAGATTATACCAACTCTCTGCAAGCTAGAAACACTTAAATTATGGGGATCTTATATGGATCGATGTAATTTGGAGCTGCCAGTCTCGTTGCAAAAATTAACGTTTGAAGAAGGCTATTGCACCACTGAATGGCTGTGTAGCCTGATGATTGCACTTTCTTCAATAGGACATCCTATACAGTGCAAGCTGTATTATTTAAAGATGCAACCAAGTGACACAATTGACGCATCTAGTTCGCAAATTCAGGCATCAGAAAAGATATCTAACTTGATGTCATATGACATGTCAAATATTGAGCTACACGTCAAAACAGGCAATAGTGAGTTGTTTGAGATGTTTCGTAATACGAGTATACGTACACTGTCTCTTACCACGGCAGATGCTGCTTCACATGCATCACAGATTCTACCAACACTCAGCAAGTTAGAAACACTTCATTTATGGGGGTCTTATATGAATCGTTTTGATCTCCAGCTGCCAGTCTCGTTGAAAAAAATAATTATTGAAGAAGTCGTTTGTTCCGCTGAATGGCTGTGTAGCATGATGATCGCGCTTTCGTCAATAGGACATCCTATAAATTGCCAACTGTTGTCTTTGGAGCTGCAATCAAGTGGCACAGTTGACACATCTACTTCACAACTACAGGCATTAGAGATGATATCAAACGTGATGTCATGTGACATGTCCAATATCGAGCTATACGCCAAAACTGGTAGTAGTGAGTTGTTTGAAATGTTTCGCAATACGAATATACGTACACTGTCTCTTACCACGGCAGATGCTGCTTCACATGCATCAAAGATTCTACCAACACTCTGCAAGTTAGAAACACTTAATTTATGGGGGTCTTATATGAATCGTTTTGATCTCCAGCTGCCAGTCTCGTTGCAAACAATAAGTTTTCAAGAAGGCGTTTGTTCCGCTGAATGGATGTGTAGCCTGATGCTCGCACTTTCTTCAAAAGGACATCCCATAATATGCGATCTGTATGATTTGGAGCTGCAATCAAGTGCCGCCGTTGACACATCTAGTTCGCAACTACAGACATCAGAGATGATATCTAACTTGATTTCGCGTGACATGTCCAATATTGAGCTATACGTCAAAACGGGTAGTAGTGAGCTGTTTAAAATGTTTCGTGATACGAGTATAGGTACACTGTTTCTTGACACGGCTGCTGCTGCTTCATATGCATCAGAGATTCTACCAACTCTAAGACAGTTAAGAAAGTTATTTTATTTTAATGGACACAGTATGGATGGATTTGATTTTACATTATCGCCATCTGTACAATGTTTTGGTTTGCTAGAGTACACATGTTCATCGGCATTGCTAAGTAGTTTGATTATCAAAATGTCTAAATTGAAACGAAGTGTGAGTTTCTTCTTAGAAAAATGTGTTGTATTATCTAATGAAGAATCCAGCCAATGTAATTATGAACTACCAGCAGTGCAATGTCGTGATTTATCTAATGTGAAACTCGAGGTTATGATGGACAGTCCTGGATTATATAAAACATTACCTGCTCTCCCAATAACAAGTCTCAATATGACGCAAATTGAACACATAGATTGTTTGTCTCGAACATTACCTCTTCTCACCCATTTGGAACAACTGCGGATTTGTTTAAATGGTAATGTAGAAATTAACCTACCAGTTTCTATGAAATATGTATACGTGATTTTAAAGAGTATTTCACCATCATATTTACGACAAGTCGTGCAGAACCTAATAACTCTTGGACGTAGTCTCCAATGCAAACTTTTGTTCCGGTTGGATGAAGAGGAAGGCAATTATGAATCCATAAAACAAGAATTTGATGCTGTTCACATAATAGAGATTCAACGGTTTGATGTTGTCGATAAGCGATTTGAAAATGCATTTGATGTTTCTCTTTCTGGAACTGCTGATGACACTGACGACGACGACGACGATAAGAATTTATTACGAATGGAGGGATACGTAGATTCGAAACCATGGACACGCTATTGCAAAATACAACTGCGAGTTAATATTGAGCAAAAGGAAAATTAAATCATATAAGTATGAAATATAAACTGCAATATGTTCACTCCTTTATTGGTAAGATCGAATGTTGTCACAGGCATGTGAAGTGATAAGTTTGTACATGTTAAAAGTTCAATTTTGTTTTTTTTTTAACATCATTTCATTGATTAAATTCCCTTTTTAGATTCCTTTTCACCTTTAAAAATGTATTTGCAATGTGAATTACTAAATGTTGTAGCCTTTATTGTCAATTTCCTTAGCTCAAAAAGTCCAGGCCGATTTGATAAAACATGTTAAGGTAAATTAAGCTGTCTGCCGCTTATTTTAAGCCAAATTGTATTATATTGCAAATGTATTAGGTAATCATTACAAAAGTGTACATTATGTGTGTTTATTCATGTACTCTTATTGCATTTTATATGTCTAAATACACGTACATTAACTGATTTACTTCGGTTTGTTGTAACATAGTCATTTAATCACTAAAATTGAAGGTCGGTGGATTATCGTGAATAACGTTCTTCGTGCATTTATGATTTTGAATATGACCGGGAGAAAAGTTTGTTGTGGGTTTTTGTAATTCTGTAGGTAAGATAAATAAAACGTTATTTGATAATTTGTATTTGTATGTGATGTTTACATTTATTGTTTTTAAAGTTGTGTTTGATATTGTTGTTATTTTATTCTGTATGTAAGATAAAGAAAACGTTATTTGATCATTTTTATTTATATATGCTTTGTATATTTATTTTATTAAGTTGCGTTTTGTAATTGTTGTTGTATTTTAAAAATACACATTTTTCAATTGGATGGCAGCCATGTCTTTTCTTATAAAGCAAGTAGCTTTGCTGTGCAATTATTTTGGTCATGTGAATACACAACATCCACGCAGGATGTGACTGGTTCCAAGCATAGCTGGTGTAAAACCCTACACACCATTGCTGATGGTCGATTCAGATATAATTATTTTTATACATTTTTAAAATGACTATTTCTTCGACATTTAAACTGTGATCCATATATAAAATGACCATTCATTTGGTAATTTGAAGTGATTTTAACTAGATTCGAAAACGTTACTAACCTAAAATCCTTCCATGTCTGGAAAGATTATACTTGTGGATGCATTAACGTTAACCCGCATTGGAAGGTTACACAGCGGAGAGTTTGGGGAATACAAAACCATCGAAACAAACTGGAAATAATATTCTATATTATTGCTGATAAATTTGAATTCCAATGCTGTGATGTAAATGTGTTTTTACGCATGTGTGTATTTTAATTACTTCTGGGCTTAGTAGGAGGATCGAAAAGCGTTTGAAGCTGTTTAAGCCCTTTATTTTCTGCATTGACCGTTCCAATGGAGCTTTAATCGTGACATGATGTTTATGTTGTTTTTTATTTTGTGTACTGTATAGTATTGATAATTGGTCACTAGCATGTTACGTAATACAGGCACGAATTTCCATCCTGATATTTTTTTAGTTTGATTCTTCCGACAGTGTGTGCTGTATATTTAGATAATCCGCATCCGCACAAGATTTGGTATGTGGTAAAAGTGCATTACCTTATTGTAAGGAATAAAATACAATATCATTAGTATCACCACTTGTGTACGAGATTATATGCTCAGACATTAGATTGTAAAGTATCTATAATGTGCACTACTTGTTTATATATTATTACATATTTTTCATAATGAACGTCTGACCACATGCATGTGTTGTGTTCATGGTTCTTAATCAAATTTGAAAGGAATGATGGACCCAGATAGCCCCTTGCCTTAACATTAAAACATATTTGCGGTTTACATAAATGATTTGGATGAACGCCGTGAAATGATAATTAATTGGAAGTTTTATTCCAATAGTTATATAGGCTTATAATATAACTATAGTAGATAATTGTATCATAAATTTAATCAAGCTGGTGTTTGTTATTTGGATACAAATATATCTTTTTGATGCACGTTGATGATTCAACATCAACACGTACACTGTATTTACTTGGTAATGATGTTATTTTTAGGAGCAATTAAGTTTCTTCTTTTTATTATTGCATTGCATATTTATCTAGAATTTAAAAATAATATAAGCCTAGAATATGTTTTAATGTAGATTTTTATGTAATATTTACAAAACTGCGGTCGTTGTGAGATCTTTATTTATGCTTTTATTAAAAATACATATTAACAATTTGGTTTCCGAGGATGAATAATTGTATTTTAATAACAATTGGCCCTTTACTGTTGGTTATATATACTTATTTTAAAACTTAATTATGTAAAGCGCAAGTAGCGAATCTTTGGCGGTAACACAATGTTAGACATCGAGTTTTGAAAGAATCGTTTTTGCAACGATGGTTTAATAATAACCTGTCTTATTAAATGTTTTATTTGTTTACATGTGTTATACAAACTTAATTGTGTTGCTTATGCCTTTACATAAGCACGCCTGGATTATTAACGTGTCAGTTTCAAAATGAATAACGTAAAACACTCTGTTATAAAGTATGCAAAACATATAAAAGCTTATTAGCACACGTCGTGTATGCAAACGCACAAAGACGCTACACTCAATTTTAGTCGACAAAGGCAAATAAATGCTACTGTACATTTTAGTAGACAATCTTACCTGAAAAATAACAAGAGAAGTATTTTGTTGTTGAAATAGATAAATGGGTAGTTATTTCAACGGACCGTAAATAAATATGGTATATTTACCTATGATCTAATAATTTGTGTTGCTTTGTTATTTGTTATTGTTTTCATTAAATAACACGTTCGTTACGTTGTTTACTCTATTATTTCAGTAGTTCTTTATCAAATATAGCAATTGTGAACATAATTACAATAAATTTATCTTCAAAAGCAACAAATAGCAATACGGATTAAATACGTTATCGTTTCTCGTATTAGAACGGTATACATGTATTTATGTATTTGGAGAAAATGAAGATTTAATTGAAGTAATATTTCATAACAAAGAAATGAAAATATTAAAAAGGCAAAAAGCATATAAATAAACAAATAAATTTTTCTATTCTTCCAAGTACTTTTCACATACAACAATATTTACACAAGCGCATTACATTATTAACAAGATATTATTACCTTTTTGTATTATATTGTTTAACGAAATATTGTTATAATTGTGTTGATTATAACGAATTGTAAAAGAAAAAAGCGAGTGTGTCGTGTCACTTTTATCGTTTCAGTAAGTCTATTTATTTCAGCACGTTGTGTATGTTTATTAAAAGTTTGAATGGTCCACGCTTCATTACAAAGCTATGTTTTTACTGCTTTATTATCATGTTTGAGCGTCGATGTAATCATAATATATAGCATATTAACTGTTAAAATATACTGTGTCTATGTAAGTCAATAGCTAAATGTTACGTCTCAACATTTTTACCTAAGTTAAGAAAGAGAAAGAATAGTTTTTATTGATTGTGTTAAGGATCAGTTGACAAGATGTTCAGTTATATATTCCGTGTGTGTTATATGTTTAACAGTAACGTATATAATACTATGGCTAGAAAAATGACGAAAAGGAACCAATAATGCTGTGTACATTTGTTAGAAATATGTATAATTAGGAAGTACTTGTTATTAGTCGAGGATTGGATTTTAAGCAGCAAACTTGTGTTGTGTGAACACAATATAATGCATTAAACATATCATTAAAATATATTAAATACGAAAAGTAATTACATATTTTCAATATGATAACATATGACTTTATATTTTCAATTTGCCATTGGACAAATCGATACAGAGGTAAACAATTTAATAGCTAAATTGATGACTTCTTGTCTTCACCGTGAATTTCTTTTGCCAATGTCCTCTCTCAATCATTTTTTTGAAATAAAAGGGTAAATTCTTACAACATGATTTTATAATTATTTACCTTATGAGAGTATACTCAAAGAAGTTGCAAGAATAGATTTCAATCTAATGACAATTGTCCCTTAGGCAATCTTTTTCCCTAAAGAATGTTAATAATTGATTCTGTAAGAGAGAACAGAAATGTGCAACACTTGTAGCTGTATATTGATTTATAGCTATACTCATTTAAAGGCTATATTTGCATACAGAAGTATAAAAAATGTGACAATAAATGTTTGAGCACTTAATAAATTAACATATTTTCGCATTTTTCAATATACATATATGCATATTAATTCATACAGGTCACATATACTAGTAATTTAATAAATGTCAGTGAAAGGAGTGTCATTGCATTTTTTAATGTATAGCTTTTTTTAACTTGTGTGTTGTTATAAGTTTTGTAATACAAATGAATGAATAAGGTATAAATACAGTTATTGTTTACAATTTGTTTTGTGTGTGTGTTTTTTTTTAAATATTTTCAGTTGCTTAGATTTAAATAAAAAAACACAGTTTAGTCAGGAGACTAGGAATAACAAAGAGTGTAACCAGAGTAGTAAAATAGCCATATATCACCATAAAAAAGATAAACAATGATATTTATCAATAAATAAACTTATTTTAACATTATCCGAAAAAATATTTTTCATTTACTATGGTTGCTATGTTTTAGTTTTGTAATATTTCTTATTTGAGAATTTAACGACACTATTTCTGTTTATTGTATTTTTTTATTATTATGAATATATTGTACTCAATATAAATTATTAGGTCACAATATTTTAACGCCAATATTCGATTGTTCTATAGAATGTATATGTATGTTTATATGTTTTAAAGCACTAATAAACATTTTTCTCGCTGACTGACATTGTTATTTCCACTGAACAGAAAAAATAGTTATATGGTGTTTCATTTGAATATAAAATGTATATCCTATCATGTGTACATAAGACGTAATATTTGTCAAAGATTAGTGCATACCGCGCCGTGCATTAAAGCCCCATTAACGCTCAAAATCAACGTCTATTTCGCAAAACATTTCTTAAAATAAAGTTAACCCATAAACAATCAATGGTCCTTATAGCAATAGCCAAATTTTGATCGCTAGATGTGGTCTTGTAACACAGATTTAACAAGATACGAAATGCTCTTTTTTATTTTGTGTGGTACAATATACACGGTATTCCATTTTAATTTCCCGCAACGATATCAATTCATACGACACACGACCACTTACATGGTACATGTGTTGAATATATTGTACCACAAAAAAAAATAAAAAACATATTTTGTATCTTGTGAATTCTATGTTACCAGATCATATCTAGCCTTGAAATTTGAACGTTTACCTCTGGACAAAAAAACCAACAACACTTTTTATCATGCATAATGGCAAATGAAATTGTTATATTTGAGCAATATATGGAAGTAAATGAAATCAAACGAATACTAAATATATGACAAGCTTAAGCACTGCATGCTTTTATCAGAAAAAAGTACAGGGTATGTGATGGTATTGATTTATTGGTTGGACCAGAATGTAAGACATTACAAATTAGTTATAATTGAGAAGCAATACCATCAAATGAAAACATTCACATTTCAACCATATAAAACCAAGCAAATTAATAATAACGGCGTATCGTGACTTAACATATGTTAATTATAATTTCTTATCGTTTACCAGTTGTCAAAATCTAAATAAGGCATACAAATTTCTCAACGGATATTGAGAGAACAATTTTTTTTGAAATTCCAGAAAATATTCACATTTTCCCACTTTCAGGGAAGAAAAGTGTGTAATGGAAAAATTAAAATTGGACTAAGGCTTCTTAATAATTTGTTCTAAGGTTCATGCTGAAAATGTGTCAGGGATGTTACTTTAAGTGTGGATTGATAGACATTCTAAGAAAAAATAGTATTGCAAGGGTACTCTGGTATTTTATACACACTCTGTTGTCTATTGCAAAGGTCACAACACCACTCTGTATTACCTAACTGAAAACTGGATATCATCTCTATGGGATGCCATTGACCATAGTTTCAACAACTATAATGGTCAGGAAAACTGTACAGATATAAAATTATTGCTAACTGCAAAATACATTGACATAAAGTGGTTGTATTCATTGAATAAACGAATGTTAAACAACATAAAAACAGTATCAAATAATGCATTTCACTGCATTCGATTTTTCCGAAAATACAGAGCCAATTAGGCACTTTCGTGAGCCTAGTCCTTTCACTGATCAATCAATCAATCGATCGATCGTTCGATCAATCGGTCAGTCAGTCAGTCAATCAATCAGTCAAAAAATAAAACCATGTCTTTGCGTCTAAATTGATTCAATCATGTGCTTACTATTTAAATGCTCTTGCTTTTAATTTGATGGTTATTACTTGGTGTAGAATAACCCTTTTCATAGTTATGTGTAACCTGAAGTCAAAATGGCGACGTATTTAGAGAGCATGCAAACTTATTTTAAAAACAATGGAAAAACACGTGAATTTTCCGCACATTCCTCAAAGGTTCATTCCGTTGCATGGAACTGTGAAGGACGGAAACTTGCATCCGGGTCTTACGATAAATCAGTTAACGTCTTTCATCTTGATCGGGATAGATTGGTGAGTGATCGAATCGATAAGATTTCGGATGAAAGGATTTTTGGGATAGAAGGTTAATGTATAAATTCTGTCTTCATTTGAACGTATTTCTCACTTTGAACGGTTTGATTAAAAATCCGCGCTTATTAAAGCATATTAACACTCCTATTAAGGTAATATCGTACGGTTCATATAGTCCATATAAACGGACTCCCAGAGCCTTTGATACAGTGAGGTCGTCAGTTCCGAAAATTCTCCAGTTCCGAAACAAATCGAAATTAATTCAACATTAAAAAAAAACAAACTTACTACTATTAACTAAACAAATTGTGCCGTCATGAACAATAACCTTGGATGTTTTTTTTCCCACAAAAACCGGAATTAAACAGACAACTCTAAACAGTCACCATCATTGAAGCGCTTGCAGACATTTTTTCAAATGGGGCAAAATTCTGTCTGCGGGTGTGTTGATCAGTGCAGGCTTCGCGAAAGTGCCGGTCCGCCGGTCCTGACCGGCAGATTTCCATTTGGTCCGGCAGATTTAACAAGAATGTCGGTCCTTGCGACCGGCAAAATGTGAAATAAATGCAAACAAATCATAAAGTTGTAAATTCGAAGAGCAAACCCCTTACTACATCCACAGGTACTTGAATTTTTTTTTTGTCCTTATATATATAATAAAAGAAAAATATTTTCAAGTACCTGTGACTACATCATGAAAATGAAATCGCTCATTGTTTTGATGTTTGCAATAAGTTTGTTACGTACAATTAGCAAATCCAACTGGTTACACAACACCTACTTGAAACTCAGTCGCAAAATCGGCAACTGCTTTCGCACATTTTAATCCCTTTTGTTGAAACATCGCAGTCTACACAAGGTCAGTAAAACCGCTAAGCGTGTTTTCACAACACCCCACACATTCTTCGCGATATCATTCTATTAAAATTTACCACGAAACATTTAACGGAAATTTAATACACGCACGCTTTCCATGCGTTTGACGTGACGTTGTACATGTAGNATCTTTTGACAATTTGAAAGTATTTACACTATGTGCATCACACGTATAAAGTGTTATGACTGTTCACTGATAGTAAAACTTGTTTTCATGGTCCTTCCAGCTGCTGTTAAGTGAGCTCTTGAAAGCGTTGACATTTTCCGACTCTACGGATTTACTCGGAAGTGCGTTCCACTCATTTATCACTCTGTTGGAGAAACGTTTCGCTCCGAAATTAGACTGTATGGTGTGTTTCTTAAGTTTGTATTTATGACCCCTATTGTTATTTTGAACAAGTTCAATTTGGTCGATATTTTCAAACTTATTCAATATTTTGAAGATTTGTAACATGTTAATTATCCTGTGTATTATACCACCTAAGGTTATAAAACCTGTTAAAACACCTATTTTGTACATCAAACAAATTGGATGCTAACCAATACGCATCGATGTTTCACATAAATTAACAATCGTTTTCGACTGATTTTCAGAAAATAATTTAACATACCGTATTGCATCAATCTTAATTTAGAGTTAATTGCATGACGATTGGTTGAATAAGAAAAGTGCTCGATGCGCTCACATTTTGTCACGCGATTTACATATGTTCAAGGGGATATCCCTGTACCGATTGGATGTCAAATCGAGGCATACAGGGAAACCCCACGATTCAGTTTATAGAGTGTGTTAAATTCCGGACAATGGAGAATGCTGTGTCCACGAATTTCTGAAACACATGTATAATTATATTATATTATATATAATTGGGCAGAAAATTAGAGTTTTTGTAAGTAATATACTGACTAAAGTAAAGGTGGAATGATTAATCGTTTTAGGTGTCCTGCTTTTTGGTCAAATTTCCAGACAATTTTTTATGGAATGTCCCGATTTGGACCTGAAAAATTCTGGCATGTATTTCGGATGTAAATTTTCGAATACTTTTTCCCCCGATTTTAAATCCAGACCGATTGATGTTGTGGGAAAATATGATCCCTGGTTGTTTATATTTTAAGAATGATAAATAAACGATTTTGATGGTCAGGGTTTGTTTTCCGACAACCCCTGTAATGAAAATGAACATGCTGTCATGTGATTCGATATTGGAGAATATTAACCGGAAATGGAGAAACTGTACGATCGAGGAAAAACATAAACACACATTTATATTTAGAAAGTAACTGAAAATCAAGGTGAGCGCAGGATCGAAGTTGAAATTATCTGACAAATACCCTATATTCGAAATCAATGTCGGTCGCTGTTTTAAAGTATACATTTATTATTTCGTTAGTGATTCGGAACTGACGACCTCACTGTAATTTTTTCTATGGCGGCTCTGGGAGTCCATATGCACCCCTTCATAAACATGGGTGCAGTTCAGCACAGCGAATCCGTGAGCTTCACTAAACAGACGTCGTTTGAGAAAAAATGAGGAAAATAATGAATAAACTTCATAAACGTGTTAAATTTACATGAATGGCAACCTACCGATGTTATCCTTTGCATGCAACCTATAAAAACACGACGATGTTTCAACACACTTTCCTCGCTGACATGTTTATGTTTAAATTCGAAACATTGTATTCTGTATCGAACACCACATCGTTATCAACTTTAATAGGCTACATCACATAACCCGACGTTCAAAATATTGGTGTACTGCGACCTAACCTATATTGGGTCAGTTTTCCAATATGGCGGATACAGCCTACGAAAGAAAAAGGATGTCAATAAAAAGCAATTATTTCTTGCTTTAATCGTAACATTTGGATGAGTTTGTGGTTTAGACAGATAAACTTTGATAAGTCCTTGCAGTTTCAGTGTTCCTTAACCCTTGCATTGTTGATTAAATTTTGCACCCATGGACAAGAGACAGCGCATTGCAACTCTCAGCAACCCTTAGGGTTGTAAAGCTGAGAGTTGAATTATTGCAACTAACGGTTCATATTGAGCATGTCCTGGTATCAATCATTTTTTTACATTAAGAACGAGGCTCTTGTGATGGCCTCACACCGGTTATGCGCTTCAAGTATTTTGTTTCACTTACATTATTACGTTTGAAAATAAAAACAAACGACCAAAATGAGGAAAAACAGATTAAATTGCATTTCAAAATCTTTCTTCTACCTTGTGTCTTCTAGGGACTTTCGATAGCTCCTACAGCTAGTTGATTCCTTTAAACTACTTCAATTTTAATATCTCCACTCTGGTGTGAATATTGTTTGTTGTAAATGTCACAAGTTATTTAAATTTGCTTTAATTAATACACTTCTGATATGTCAAAACACTTATCCAACCATTATTTGTCTAGTTGAGTCTTGAACGAATAAACGGTATCACATGTCACAATGTCTTGTGGTACAGTGTAAGTTGTTCCAAACTGAGATTGTGCGATGTCCAAACGAATAGAGGCGAACTGACTTATGGGCTTTCGGTTTTGCAAGTTTTAAACTAAAATAATCCATATTCCATTCATTTTATTGGTCCTCTTCATTAAATGTCCACATCACCTGTTTTAAATCCCAGTTTAACTGCAGTAAAGTCCGATAGTTTTCAACTTATCACACATCCCAATCTCTTTGAAGCTAGTTCATTAATGCTCTATCTGACAGAACGTGCATGCTTGCGGTAATGTAGTATTGATTAATACCTTTTTTTTCAATGTCCACCTTCTGATGTGTTACAAGTTTACAGCTAGAAACCGCCAAAAGTCGGCAATCAAATCAAAGACCTTTGATCTACACTGACAGCACTGACAGGTGTAAAATAACATCTAAGGATCTTGCAGTTTTTGAAGCCATATTTTTAATTGATGTCATTCAGTAACACTGTTGTGTTTGTCACCGGTTTGTATTTAACTGGTTTTATTGTTGTTTCAACTGGAAATATGATTGCAAGGTAATAATAATGTGTTATTTGAAGAAAAAAAAGAAAAAATTGGTAAATACCAAAATATACCCCCCCCCCCCCCAAAAAAAAAAATGTGTGTGGTGTGGGTGGAGTGTGTATGTTAATATATTAAGCACTTTTATGCACACTCTGGGGGGACATATTGTTTTTGCCCTGTCTGTTGGTTTGTTGGTTTGTTTGCACAAACTTTAGCATTGGCCATAACTTTTGCAATATTGAAGATAGCAACTTGATATTTGGCATGCATGTGTATCTCATGGAGCTGCACATTTTGAGTGGTAAAAGGTCAAGGTCATCCTTCAAGGTCAAAGGTAAAAAATATGGGTCAAAATCGCTCAAAAGGGGACATCACTTGTTTTCATTATTATTATTATTTTTTTACTTGATTGATGATTTAATTAACAATAAAGAGAATTGAATGAGTAGGATTCACAATGTGCATTGAGTATTCAGTTAATGGTAAAATAATGCAACACATAACAAGAAATAATGTGTGTCATTGGATGCTAGCCCAAATCAGTTTGCTACTAAGTTTTTTTCTTTAGCGCAAATGTAGAGCATGTTCCGATTTGATGTTTATTATATCAAATCTTTTAATAGTTAAGTGAATCAAATTTTTTAGTTTAGTTGGCCTACTGCTTTTTGCAATTGAGTACTCCCCCTTTCTGTTGTGACGTCTCGATACTAGGTAACCAGGTGTGTAGTGAATGTTATTGCGGGTGTGTTATGGAACTACGGCTTTGCATGGNGAGGTCACTTGAGTTAAGGTCAAGGTCACCAAGGCTAATAATAGATTTTCTCAAGGTCACACTTTTTTCCACACAATTAACCCATATATCAACAAAGCATCATCGGGGAGCATCCATCAGTTTTACTGATATCCTTGTCTGTTATAGCACAGTGTCTATTCTAGACCACGTGTTTTGCGAAAAAAATAAACGATCGAGCACATTTTAAGCATGTTTGCAAGATAATCTGAGCAGTTGATATCCTTTTATCTTAAAGGCTGCTACAGCCTGCTTCGCACATTTTTGACAGGAACACCAGAATTCAAAAGTAATACCCTCTGATATGCGGGTAATACAATTTAAAAAACGTAATTTTGTTTAAAAGGACATAGTTAACTAAAAAATAAGGGATTTGTTAAAAAAATTTGGGGATACAACTTGTGAATGTTTATGCCAGAATATAGGAGACGATTTCATATTTGATGTCGAAGAAGAAGATAATTGATTGTCCTTTGATACTGGCATATAAAAAACTTACAACTTATAATGCCCTGCTTTAAAGATTTGTTGTTATACTAGTGTTCATACTTAAACACAGATTTTGTACTTGCAGACTAGAAAAAAGAGTACATAATAGATTGTAGTTTTAATCATTTATAGCAAAATTGTTTCTTCAGTCAAAAGATGTGACATTCCGAGGGCACAGTGACAGCGTAGACCAGCTCTGCTGGCATCCAAAGCACCCGGATCAGCTTGTGACAGCCAGTGGGGATAAGACAATACGTCTTTGGGATGCCAGGGCAAACAAATCTGTTGCTACTGTGAATACAAAAGGTACAATGCAGTCATTGTTGCTAAAGCTAAAAAATGTTATTTGTGGTCATATATACATTTTTTAAATAATTTGATGTTTTTGTAATACACGTAAGAGAACTTAACTTAAAAACAATGTTCAAGAATAGTTTTAAAATATTTTGAAATTTCATTAAATTTAAGAATCTTCAAGTCAACGATTTACAAATATAAAAGAATCATGACATAAAAACCTGCATGTGCACCCTAATAATCCCTGTGTTCAAATGAGAGGGAGTATATTGCTTTTCAATTGTGGTTTGGTTGGGTTGCTGGTCCGTCCAGACATTCCGTTTCCACATGATGTCTTTGATCTGATTTTACCTACAAACATGCAAATCGATATGATGGTTACTTAGGAAAAGAAGGTTTTGAGGTCAAAGGTCAAGGTCATGGGGACCTCTAACATAAGATCATATTTGCACAAATGTCAGCTTGAGTGCAGTAAGTACCTGAAATAATTATTCCTTTAGTTCACTTTAAATTATGATATAACGCCATCTGAAATTTCAAAACACTTTTCCTTAATAATGCCCTGCTTTAAAGCAGCGGGCTATTGTTTTGTATTAATTCTTAAGTCTGTTGGTCTGATGACCTTGGGTTGCTGAGTGATTGTTTTGACCTACAATCATGCTCATGGTGGATATTTGAGAGGAAAGGAAGACGCCTATCAATTTTGTTGTCAACACTTCAAAGGTTAAGGTCACAGGGGCTATCACAGTTGATTTTTTCCCCGCAAGATATTTTGAGAATTAACAGTTAAGACCTAAGATCATGCACCTTAGTACAGTTGTTATTTCTGAGAAAGGGAAGAAGCCTATTGAGTTTGAGGTTACCAGGGTCAAAGGTTAATGTCAGAGAGTCTTTGAACAGGAAATTGGTTTTGGCACTTCTGTTTTGAAAATAAAATGAAACATATAGTTAAATTCCATATACAGCTCTATGGGTTGAACCTATTGATAAATATAATATTGAAAACACTTATTATCAATTTTCGAGTATTTGTTTGAGAAAAATAAATTAAAACAATTTCCAAATTTTAGTCAAAAGCATTACGATTTTTCCCTATCCAAAGGGTCATAGGCCCCATTCCAAAAATGCTGGAAAAAGCACTGAATATATTCTGAAACTTCACACTAGTATCATTTTTTAAAGTCACAGGTAGATTATTTATATTATCAAGATATTTGTGTATATCTCACAGTGTTTTTGCCCAGTATAATAATTTAAAAGCTTGGTGCTACAGAGATGATTTCAAATAATATAAATTGAGGCAGATCTTGTTGAATAACATACATGTAAAGCTGTAATTATGCTTCCCTTCTGACATCTGTAGTGCAAACATTGATAGATGTTCAAAAATATCCACAAATGCAAGAGATATTAGCATATTTATATAGAGAGAGGGTTTCAATGCTAGGCAAGCATATTAATTATGAAACTGAAATATTTTTTTGGTTTTTGTTTCTAGGCGAAAACATCAACATTTGCTGGTCACCAGATGGCAGCACCATAGCGGTAGGGAACAAAGACGATCTCATAACGTTCATTGACGCTAAGACCCACAGGTCTCGGCTAGATCAGCAGTACCATTTTGAAGTGAATGAGATCTCCTGGAATAGAGATGGGGACTTGTTCTTCATGACCAGTGGCCAGGGCTGTATACATGTTCTAAGGTTAGTTTTTAGATTCATCCTTTCTTCTGGAAATTTGGGATTTTAATTTTTTTTTTTCAATAGTTTAATTATTGAAGGGGGATATTTTAACTTGGCCCACAACTGTTTTTTTTTAAATGTGGGTTGCTGTAAAAAATAAATAAGCTGAAACAAAAGAAAGTACACATGTATTCTAAAAACAATTCTGTAATTTTTTATTACTAAATAATAAAAGTTAAAATAATGTTAAAAACCTAAAAAGCATATTTTCAGATTGACAGTGCATTTGGATATAATTTTACAAAGGGAGAGCACCCTACAAGCCTTGTAATTAAATGGATTGCACCAAACAAAACGGGCTTGTTTGTGCATTATCATGACCAAATTAAGACCAACTGTTTTCCCTCTTTCTTTTGGACTGGTACTGGTAAAATTGGGAAAATTAGTGTTGTTTCCATGCAAATTTGAAACTTTATTTATGATGCTGAAAATGTACAAATGATAAGTTGCATTTAATAAACTGAAAGGAGAAACTGTTTATCATCTAGTATATTTTATTCATTTACTTGAAATATGCAACAATTTTTATATGTTAATTTCCCTTGGTTGCATGGTTTTGAAAATGTCAATAATCTTGTCAATCTGTTCACTACCCAGTGATATATCTCTAGATCTACAAATTAACATCAAATTGGAGAGTAATTCCTTTAAAAGCCTGTTTATATAAACAGTACACAATAAGTTCATTAAACTTAACATTCTTTCAATTGAAGCCAAGCTTTCACTGCCTAAATCGGGACTCTCAGCATCATGTTCTGGTATACAACTGGCCTCTGACTGAACTAGGTTTTCATCAATATACGCATCGATCAATGAAACATTGTTATAAAGAACATCTGACAGCAGTACGCTGAAGTTGCATCTACATGTAACTGTGAGGTTGATAAATGTGTATCGATGCTATTAAACCCATAGTTAGTTACGAGGGCTGCACTTCTGAACAGTATTTTTGTTCATTTTTTTTTCAGTAATTATAAATACTATAAATTGTGACTTGCAATCATGATTTGCGAAAATGTATACCATTTTTATCAGGTTCCCTTTCTCGAACACAACAAAGTATTCTGACAGCGTCAACCAATCAATGCCATCATCAAAGCTTGCTGCTGTTAATTCTCTTGTTAGTGAAAAATCACTGATTTGAGTCTTACTCAATTATTTAGGAAAAACAAAAGTATTGACATGTCTGAAATTCCACAAAATAAAAGCTAAGATATTGTATACAATGAGGAGTCAAGCTCAACAATCCATTCCAGTTAATTGTTTAATGTTTTGCCATAATTTAAAGAACTTATGGTTTTTAATTCCTTTTTAGCTCGACTATATA
>VMBQ01005975.1:15283-81260 GCA_007657795.1 Dreissena rostriformis | reverse complement strand
TTCAATTTCTGTTATATTGGACTCTACACAAACAAGGGTTGGCGAGCAACATGCTTCGTGGCCAAAACCTTTCCCTGTAGGCGACACGTAACATGGTTGTCCAAATAAGAAATAATTGGCCATTTTACCATTTGAATGACATTCAAAACCTTGCAAATAAACTATCAAACACATCAAAGTTTTTTTTTTAAGTTTTATCGTCACGGCTTGTTTCATGGCTAATCCAGCATTAACTTTTCTAACGTGTTTGTGTACGCATTGATGTAAAGATGTATGGAAGAACCAGATTCATGCTCGAGGTAAAAAAACGCACACCATGTCTTTCATCGTAACGTGATATGTTTTCTTTCGCTACACCCAATTTCCTCCGAACTCAAGGGAAAAGAGTCGTTCCACATAAAGTAAAAGGCATGTTTAAGTGAAATCGCAGGCATCTCCGCGGGTTATGATGGCCATTTCATTGTTGCGATGAGAGAATGGTTATGTTTTCTGGCTTTTCTGCGCCGCAAATGTTCGCGAAAATATCGTTTTGATTCTGTTAATGTTAGAAAACTGTTCAAAGTCGTAGGATTATGTGATCACCATGTGGGTTAGATAGACTATGACGATTGATGAATTAGGCATAGAATAGAAAACAGTGTGTGCATTCAAAGAAGTATTAATCATTTGTCTATTCTAGACACCTGCTTTGTGTTGCTATGCGACATAAATTCCGACGGTATATGAGGCTATAGAATGACGGATGCTTTCTGATAAGGATAATTATTTTTTGATAATTTATATTGCATTTTGTATTATATAAATGGCATTAAACATACAATAACAAATGTATATGTTTTGATTTTTATATGTAGGTATCGTATTTTGTATGGCCAAGTTTATTAAGATTAAGTGAGAACTGTTGTCAGAACTCTTGGAAATTTTGAAATTGCTAAAATATCCTAATTATATCATCATAGTTGTTTAAGATGGAATCGCAATATAGTTATATACTATTAAATGAAGTTTTATTGACCAAACAAATGCCAAACATGTTTAAGTCATTACAACATAATTGATGTTTACATTCATTCCACTTTGCCCTTTCTGTCAAAATTCGAGATAAATCAAAAACAGGTAGATATTTATCCACGATCACACTTTGCTCAGACATTTTCGAGGCCGTTGTTTATTTTGGTATTTGAACGTTTTAGGCTAACCAAATATCTTTTACCACCGCGTAAACAAGCGCCAATGAATGTTGTATAAAACATATGTTTTACGGTTAAAGCCAGTATTTTGTCAGCTGTTTTTAATGAAAGTATCATGGTGTATATTTACGGAAGCAGTTATCGTGTTTGTTCAAGACCAGCAAAAATCAGGTGGATGCTAAATGAACATCGGAAACTGTGTGATTTCAAATCGCTTAGCAAGCAAAATGATCGGTCCATTCTTAGAGTAACTTTTACAGCGTTCACTCATAAGACTTTGATTGCAGTAATATACTGTCTGACTATCTATGTTCCTGTAAGTAGTGCTTTAATTTCAATAATATATTGTCTGACCATAAATATTATAAAACATGGTAAAAAGCTGCGAGTTGAATGTATCATTATTCATTTGATCGCTATTATGGGAGTTCAAATCGGTTTCATCAAACACCATCACCACCACCATCACCACCATCACCATCACCACCACCATCACCACCACCATCACCACCACCATCACCACCACCATAACCACCATCACCAATATCACCATCATCACCATCACCACCACCATAAACACCATCACCAATATCACCATCACCACCAACACCACCACAATCACCACCACCATGCTCACCGCTATCACCACCATCACCACATTATCACCACTATGACCACCACCGCCATCACCACCGCCATCACCCTGACTTGGTCATTGGTTACATATATATAATTTTAAGCTTGACCGCGCACTGTCCGAAAAGACTTGAGCTTAGATGTTTCATTCACACAAAAAACAAAGAGATTTTTACCCGCGTCACGAAAATGGATCTGATGCCATATGCGCCCAGCGTAGCTATAGCACAGCCTGCGCATCTTGCACTCTGGTCAGGAGATACATAATAAGGCCACGCAACATTACGTTATTTTATAGCGGACAGCGCAGCATCTGACCAGACTGCGCAACTGCGCCATAAGACCCATTTTCGCATGACGCGGCTCTGCTAGTGTGATTTGAATGTGTCGAAAGATAACTACGTGTTAATCAAATATTAACATATCATATATGTCGGTGGTAAAGAAATAAACTTATAATTAGCCATTTTAGGACACATATGATGTATATATGATTTTTATCTTCGAACACTATTGTGTGGTTTGAATATACAAAAATAGCATGCGGTGGATATGCGACTTACAAGTAAAAAAATGAATTTGTTTTCAATTCAATTATTTTAAAACGTTTTTTTTCTTTTTTATTTCAAAGTCAGGGTATACGCCGAATATCTTTTTTTTTAAGATATTTCTTGATTTTCTTGATCGGCCGTAGGTTTTATACTGTAAAAACATCGTCCGATTACGAAAAAGATCGTGTTGACATCTTGTGTCAGGAAAAGCACTGAGCAGTATTCAGCTTTCGTCTAGTTATTGGACAAAGCCTGCACATATATTATCGGACGGCCACCATTTAAAGGGCGGCGGCACTGGATTCCACTTTCAGTTAATTTTCTTTGCAATAATTTACAATCATGCATGCGCGAAGACCCTCCAAGTCACAATCACATCACAGGAGCGCCATCTAGATATTGTCCGGTTGCCTGACGGTCTAAATTCTGCTTGTTTCCGAGGTCAGTCAGCACAAAACGTTCGATGCCCAATTAAGTTTGATCGAGCAAAATATATATATAATAGTATTATTCTCTACATCATTTTCGTGGTAATATAAGTATAAAATTAAATTGAAAGACTTCAATAGGAAAGCATACGGTTACTAACGTTTAAACAAACACGTTTGTATCGTTTGTTGATTTCTCGATAAGTATTTTTCCCATTTGCTCTTGATTATTAATGTTTTCGGTCGATGCAACAATATTTAAATAAGTGATGCGTTCATTGCTTTATTTCATTTATTTGAACAATTATTTCGTTCTCTACTTCAATCATTTAAAAGGTGGTTGACTGATTGATCTATTGTCAAAATGTTCGTTGTTAAAATGATTAAATGCAAACACATCGTTGTGCGATTGAAGAGTGTCAAATGTCGTTTTCGTATCCATTTAAAGTTGTAAACACAATAGCTGTTTCATTCACTGTAAAAGGGTAATACTCAGTTTCGTATCCAGTAGGGATGAAAGTAAATTGACACAGAATTTGTTCACGTTTCACTCTTTCCTGATATATAATTCGCCTCAATAGGCTTTGTCAAGGAACAAAAGCAATCTTTAAAAAGACTATTAAGGCGAAATATTTCAGGAAAGAATGTAACATTTTTATATAAATTTGTAAAATCTTTAAAAAAAAAAATCAAATAATACGTGTAAATGATTAAATGTTTGATTTAAGTTATGCACAAATTGACTTTGTGTTTTCCTCGCATAGGATAGTTAAATTTACAACCTACAAACTGTTACGGTATATGAAGGAACGATTGAAAACGCCCTATTTTTTAACAAAAACAAAAACCTATAATTATGATTATGTGATGTTAGGATAAGCATTTCAACTAACTCGATCTGTAAATATTGATCATCACTTCTTGTTTATATATCAAAGTTGTTATAATAATTTTATTAAAGCAATTGTATTTTAATACACGTATGTCTTCTTTAAAATTGAAAACTCGATCGCTCTAATAGTTGAGCAAAAGGTCTGATAAGTTAGGCAAAACCGATATATATTCATCACATACATGCAATTCCTGATCGATTTCGACAAGATTGGAATATACTCCCCGTTCTTTTCTCAGGCTGATATATCCAGAAAGTAATTACAGACATCAATTGTCAGTAATTACAGACATCAAGTGTCGATCTGTTTGTTCACACCTTATTAACAAAAAATAAAGGACGTGATAGGTTGCAATATTGACAGATAGTTCAAGTGTAGTGTTACAGTTAAACTCGAGTAGATTTTTGCTCAGAACTCCTATCCTGTCTCGATGCAAACAAATATTATTGAAAAATCATGTTGCAGACTTTCCCAGTCAACCACCATTTTGAAATACTTCATCATCATCATCATCATCATTATCATCATCATCATCATCACCACCACCACCACCATCATCATCATCATAATCATCATAACCATCATCACCATTACCATCATCTTCATCACAATCATCATCGGCATCGTCGGTATTATCATCATAAATCTATTAAATACACTAATATTTATAATCACTTCTTCTTCCTTCCCATCATCATCATCATCCTACTCATAACCATCATGTATTATAATCATCATTTTCATCAATGTCGTCATTAATCGAAGTACTTTCTCCGTTTCATAATGGTGAGCAAAAGCATCGAGAATAAAAAACAGTATTATATTTGAAGCTTTTTTATTGCATTTATCAATAACATTTTTCTTGAATGTAATAATAATGCAAACATATACATATATAGAATTTTAAAAATACCACAACAAAAAGCATAATTATATGAACACGACATAGTGACTAAATTGTAAGCAAAACAAATCACATACACGACACACGTATCTTTCATATGATATTATAATCAAGCTGAACATAACGTAATACAGTGACGTGCAAATTATTTAAATATACAAACAAAATTATTGTGCTTCGAAGACTGACCTTTGTCAACATTTAAATCTGAATATCAATACAAAAAAAACGAAATCAGGTAAACAAATATTGAAATTTGGACAAACCAATAATCATAATGGAATAAAAAAAAATAAAAAAATATTCTTCGGTCGACACGAATCTATTCGATGTTTTGACCGCTTTCTTAACATTTCAAGTACATGTACACTTGTTTTATACATTATTTATATACATAGGTATTTTGTCTTACCTGTTAATTATAATTTATTAAACATGCTATCAACAATTCCAAAAACATGTTGTTTTTTTTAAACATGCATTAACATCGGTATTGAATTTGATGAAACATTTCAGCAAAAGCAAACAGCGTAGACCCAGATGAGACGCCGCATTATGCGGCGTCTCATCTGGGTCTACGCTGTTTGCCCAATATACTCATTAGTAATATCAATTAAAACATCCATTAACAATGTATGCAAACAATAACATGAATATCTTCAACAAACTTAAAAAAAAAAGGAATAATTGGTCCTCGAATAAGTATGAAACGAAATTCAATTAACAATCGGAAATCATAATGTGAAAACATCCATCTGAGAGTGTTCCAGTGTGTTATTGTAGTTATTGTTATGGGTGTACAATCGTAAATACCATTTATCAAATCCCACTGGACCTGACACTTCTATCAAATGAAGCCCCGCCGTAATCTATCGTAACATTTATCATGTAACGACCAGTTCGGCTGTTGTTTATACATATACGCAGCGGGACAAAACAATTATTTACACTTCAGCACAGCGAGTACTATCTACTATCAACATGCGAATGCCGACGATCAAAGATGCGCCGACGTAACTTGAAACGAAATTATTAATTATTGCTTTACCCCTCGGACTGACCATTAATTACGGCTGCACCAACACTAATTTTAACAGCGACTTACTGTCAACATTGACTGTCTCAAGTACGCGTGAATTCAGGGCTCGAATTCACCAACGTTTTATGTCTAAATTATAGACTTAGACTTAAGAAAATATCGTTTTATCCATAATTCGTATCATAAAACAATCACATTCAATATAATGAGAACTACATAAAGATCACTTTTCATTCATTTGACATGATTTGATATCTCTAGAATTGTAAATTTGGAAAATATAAGTATCGGTCTATAATTTAGACTTAAAACATGTGTGAATACGAACACATATAGCATGCCAGCAGCTAAACGATCTTACTTACAAAACTATTTTATTGAACTGTGTTTGTATGTGAATACTAAATGACGAATAAATGTTTAATTATAAATGTATTATCTATTATCAACATGCGAATGCCGAAGATCAAAGATGCGCCGACGTCGGCGACGTAACTTGAAAGGAAATAATTAATTATTTCCTGTCTGTCTGTTATGGTTTAATTATAAATGGTATTGTCACCATTGTGCTTCACTATGCGATGTTACTTCTTTAACACGTTATAAACGATTCTATTTTTCAAGTATTTTTCGAAGCACGTTAAATGCATGTATTTTGGTCATTATTATTGCAATATTACTACTATACATGTTTTTCCATGAATACCCATGTTAAACAACATTCAACATTATGTGTGCACAGCCTTGTTGGTGTATCTCACCTTAGATTACAAGTCACAACGTGTGGAAAAAAACAACGACACATACATGTATTTCAAACCACCCACACCGAGTTGCATTTGTTCTAGAATCATAGCACGCATCCATATTTATTTGCAAACGTGCGTTTTATAAACGTCATTTCGCAAGTATATTTAAATAGTAGTATGCTTCAGGCATTGCGATTGTCTAGAGGTATTGAAGAGACGAAGCGATATCCGATGTCACATTGTCCGAAATACACGTTCAGTTGACTGGTTAGGCTACACTCTGTCAGATCTTGGCGAGATGGTAGAGAACGTAGCTCTTCCCTCGGAAATGCAGTCTTTTCAACACTGAGGCATGATCTGAAAAACAATATATGCTGTGTTAAAATGTAGTAATTTATGGCAGGAAAATAGTCAAATGGCCCTGGTCGCGTGATATATAATTTCCGGTAACGTCATATTCCATGCAAAGATTCGGTTATTCGACAAATAAATCTGAAATCCATACTATTCAACTGTTTTTTTTAATCGTGTGTTTCTGCTATCGAGAAAACAAGATCTCATATAAAATAATGATAATTCGCATTGCGAAAAGCCAAAAATGACAGTACGCTATGCGTTAATGTGTGAAAGATAGAGAATTATCGTTATACGGTTGATTAAAATTCGGAAAAACAAAACGCTTAAAAGTCTAATGAGGCGTGTAACAATTATTTGCTTCGATTGCTTGGTTGTACTAAGAATCGCCAAAAGGCAGATTGTCAACGATATTTGCGGTCAATTTAAATTTTATCTTTTGCCAGATTTCAGTACAAATCACCGTTGAATACGTTGATCACTGATAAATTAGTCATACACTCTGTTTTAACTCGAAGGCTTATGTTTTTTTTATACATTTATAACAGTAATTCGTGTTGTTTATGCGAAAAAACAAGGATAACATCAAATCAGTATTATTCATTATTTTGGTAATGAATTCAGAACTACCTACCTATACTAATGAAATCGATGACATCACGTTGCGCCTCTCATCACGTGACTAGATTATTCTCGTCTGCCTGTCCAATCTCGCACACAAATGAGGTGAACATTATTTTTATTTAAATATTACGAACAATCAATGTCAAATTTGGCACATGTAACATGCGTTGTGTCCGATTGCTATCTTTGGCCGTTCTTGCCAGTAAAAGCTCGTGATTTGGTACAAACACAGACTTCTAGTATCACAGATAGAATAAGTAATTAGAACACAAACTCGTCCTATACCACACAGTCCGACACTTTGGCGCGATTCAAGTACAGTTTTCCATTCCTAAAATTATTTATATGCAAATTTGAGCTGGAGTCTACACTACTATGGAACCCGGACGACGACCGACTCTCGTCGTCATAATATGTCGGCATGCTGTATCCCGTCGGCGGCGTCGTCAACAGGGACGACGGTAGAGGCGCTAGATTATTTATTAAACCACTTCCGCTGTAGGAAGGGGCTTTCTTGAACGAGAACGGGACTATTTTCTGCTGCGAATGGGTGTTGTTGGTGTTGTTCGGCTGTGTGTATCGAGTGGGAAACGAAGAGAGTTGGCACGCGGAGGCGCTGTGTCTCCCGGAATTCCATCTGTCCTTGGAGCGCAGGTCTCCGTCGCGTGGGAAGGAGAGGTTATTGATCTGCAGATCGTCGTCACTTCCGCCCTTGCCGCTGTCGCCGGCGCTCTCACCGGACATGTCCGAATGGCAGTCGTCCAGCTTTCCCCGGGGCAGGTTCAACTGGTACTGCGGAGGAGGCTGAAAATACGCAAAGACAACATTGCGTTAAATACCACATGTTTCTATTTAATTTGCAATTCTCTTCTTGATGCCAATAAAAAATACACAAGCATCGCATCAATATACAAAATGTGTTTTAATTATTTTTATTATATTTTAATAGCTCTTTTTATAAAATAGTTTTTCCTGTTTGTGTTGTTAGTGTTGTTGCTTAATTTTCTCCATTTAACATTATTTTTAAAACGGTTAATAACTGTTTACCACTTATACCGAACTTGGGCACATATTTCATGTTAATACTAATAAATGATCATTTTAAGCGAAACATTAAAATAATCATAATCTTTTCAAAACGAGCATCATTCCATTTTCGTCATTTCATTGTTGACACGTGTTTTTTTTTCCAACGTTCAGTGCATATGTATATAATGCGCATACGTCAATTTAAAGAAATCAGAGATAATTTATCAAGTAAATAAGCCCTTCAATAAGACACAATTTAAAGTCATGATATACTGCGATAATTTCCTTACTCAACAATAAAATATTCGAAATTTCGTTCCCGGATAATTAACTCCTATTCAGCGCTTTTTTATTGCCGCGTTTATTTGACTCGATGAAATAAATAATGATTGGTTAATCATCAGCTATTGATATGTTCAGGTGAACATGATGGAAAATACGAAAGTCATAATAATGAGTTTGTACCGTTACGCTTTATAAGTTTAGCACTAAACTTTCGGCGATGTCATGTACTATATGTTCTATTAACAAATATGTTTAAGAAAATCAATGTTAAATCTTAAATATACCTTATGTTGATAAAGTGTAAAAGATTATTATAAAAGATAATGTAAGTTTAAACGTTTCTTAGCGAGTATATCACTAGTGTATATAAATGCACACAATTCGGCGCGCGATGGAAACATCAATATGTATCGATGCCTTAGCTAGGATACTTCCGAAGTTATTTACGACAATGTTTATTTGTAGTTTGGAGCTCATTGTAAAACAGACAGTTGATTAGTATCTAATTCTACAGTAATATCCACGATTGAGATAAAACTTGAGATAAACTTCGCCAGAGGAAACATATGAATGCATAAACGAACGTAATTTGCAAATTAAATTGTCATTAAAGGGTAGCCAGCATACGCTTGTATCACATTCTTTTCGCCAGATGTGTTTCTAGATATGTGTCAGATCTGCCCCGTTTGAAAACAGACACTGATTATCTATACTAGATGTCATTTACAGGTATTTAGTGTATGGAGTAAAAAGCTCTGCTCGCGAGGCGACCCGCAATACGATTCAGTATACATTTAAGGTCTTATAAATTGTTATAGCATTTTAAATAAATTACAAAACTAAACATATTTTAGCATAGCTGTATGAATACCATGGGAACCAAAAAAAAATAATGTCAAAATTTACTTAATAAGCCGATCAGTATGATAGAAAGCAATAATGAATGATAGAATAAATCAAATATATAATTTAATAATTACATTTACAGTGCAAATGATTAAGTAGACCAATTATTCTTATTACAAACTTATAAACTATGAAGAAGTTAGCATTTCGTTCCCCTGTCAAATCAAAGAACGGGTTTCCTTTCTCGCTAATAACGGACGGTAATAAATGGGCTACACTCAACCGATTTTATTATTTTAATAATCACATACTGTTTGACGGGCTATAAATCTATTATCATAAATATAATCTCAGAAAATACATCACGAAGGTGATGAATTAACTATATAATTAGTTTTACCAAGCATTTAGTAATATTATTTAGAGAAATTAAATGAAATTAATGATTTCGAACTCGTTTTCAACCATGTTTAGTTGTTCTCGCCATATGAATTATACATTTGTATAAGCATAATGTTGTGTTAATGCCGACTGAGTTTATAAACCAAACGCTTCTTTGTTTAACCAAACACTTTAGCTATACTACATAATCAGTGATTCGGGCAATATTAATTCTAAAATGCGTTAAAACCGTCGTTAGAACCTATGGAAAAGGATCACCACCAAAAAGTATTTCTCCATTTTGCTAATTAAACAAATTAGCCTTACATAAAATACCCCGATTTCCCCATTTTGCACGAGAAATGAATATTGCGTCTGCCTGTAATAGCTTTTAACTTAATCAGTCGCTGATGTTTATCCAGTAAAACAGCATGAA
Organism: Dreissena rostriformis; assembly: GCA_007657795.1. Classification (NCBI taxonomy): domain Eukaryota; kingdom Metazoa; phylum Mollusca; class Bivalvia; order Myida; family Dreissenidae; genus Dreissena; species Dreissena rostriformis. Next base: position 70,915 of record VMBQ01005975.1, on the reverse strand, counting down.
TGCACGGAAAACACGTGCAGGTAATATGTATATATCCTCAGAAAGTTCAAGCAAATATCGTATATTTAAATGACCATGTTTTCAAGGGGAAAATTAAGTCTATTTTACTTCCTACCGCCGGGGTGTTACACTGTAAAAGAGCGTATAACAGACCTTGATATTACTGAATGGCTTTGGCGCCGATAAACACATGGCAAGACTTGAAGTTCTAAGAATTTCAAATAGAACACGCGAATCCGTCCTAAGCCCTAAATAAACAGAGCTAAGACGCTACTAGGCCTTAATGACGATTTTCATTTTCAAGACGTAATCACCGAACCGAAATTTATAGGCGCTTTCTTTTAACAAAAGCCTCTCTAGATTTATCGAAATTAGTACATACCGCTTAAAGACCCAAATATACGAGTGCGCCAAAATCCCACACCGGCAGTATAACAATTAATACTTATGTGGGATACTTTCTAGAGTATGAAATGGAAGAGTACCAATTGATGAATTCCGAGGAAAGACATATATATTTCAGTTTCGTATGGATTCAATTAGAATCATGACGCTAAGTCGATCAAGGCATAAGTGACGTTGATACTACGTAGGCAACTGATCTTAGGAAAGGTGATATTTCGAAAACCATGGAGGTCATGGGATCCGATCTGTGTTGTACCCAATGATGTGTCTTTTGAGTTATCCAGGGATTATCTATGAAAACAATACCCGAACTTTCATCCTATGAATAAATGGAACTGCGTGTGGGAATGTTCTCTTTCCCACGCACCAATAACGCAAACTGTTTGCAAAAAAACGTATACAATTTTTTTTTTCATGAAAGTTAGTATACATGTTAAATGTTAAATCGGAAAACTCAACAAATGACCACCTCTCAATGGACTAACACTATTGTTAAGCAATATACAATAAAATAGGCACATGTACATTCAATTTTTTGAGCATTCTCCAATTTCGTGTTTGCAACGGAGAGGAAACCTAAACCGAAAATGTAAAAACGAAAGGAAACATTTAAGGGTTCTTAAGTAGCCAGATTCGAGCTATTATATCACTTTGAAGTTAATTGTTCGCGTGCGTATCGTATGACGTAACAATAAACCCTCTCTTCGAGGTATACAAACTGAAAACACGCTAATACTGTTCCGATTGTAAGGGAGTAAACCTTTAAAAAAATACCCTTTTCGATACATTTTGTTGACAACAAGTATGGTATCTTTTATGACGAATTTAGCACTGAAATACACACTTTACAACATGAATACGATTTAATACTATCTCGTTCTCAAAGAAAAAGTGTCATTTTAATGTTGCAGCGTTAAATGTACATCGATACTCCCGATACGTGAAGGAAAGAGAGAAAACAATGTTCTTCAATCGCATGACAAGCTATAATAACAATGCTAAATTGGAATTCGATATGATGATGATAGTCGACCTTGCAAGCAATATACAATGAAGTCACATTCAAATTCAGACAGTCGATCTGCAATGGGGAAATGATATATCTCGCGTTTTGTAATGAAGTGGTCGGGATCGGCCCGGATGAAATCATCTTGGCTCAATCCGAACTCCGACTCAGCAGCGCCAGAGGATTACAGCGAGATAGTTGGGCGCTTCTGTTCGTTCCGAGATTGACTGTGAACACACCTAATTCATATGGGCCGCGCTCTGTGAAAAGGGGGTTTAATGCATGCGCGTAAAGTGTCGTCACAGATTAGCCCGTGTAGCCCGCACAGGCTAATCAGGGACGACACTTTCCGCTTAAACTGGATTTGTGCTACGTGGAGACTATCTTTAAACACAAAATACCGTAAAAGCGGAAAGTGTCGTCACTGATTAGCCTGTGCGGATTGCACAGGCTAATCTGGGACGGCACTTTACGCACATTAATTAAGCCCAGTTTCCTCAGAACGATAATCAAATCAACTTGGCTCAATCCGAACCCCGACTCAGCAGCGCCAGAGGATTACAGAGGGAAGTTTGGGCGCGTCTGTTCGTTTTGAGATTGACTGTGAACTAACCTAACGATAGTACATAAGAGCGTTTACGTCCAGAGTAATTTTGTTTCTGCGTATTTAACAAATGGTATTTGCAAATGTTGCTTTGCATAAACTAAAGCGAAATGCTATGCAAAAACACAATTTGTATGAAATAAAATTATTGTTGAGTTAGCATTTTGGTAACATTTGCATCAAACTGATTAAAGGCAGAACAGTTGTAGGCGTCAAACGTGAGAACAAAATGCCCCGGCCATAATTTATATCCACAAACTGATGCTTTCTGATGATACTAATGCGCTCATGAATCGTGTATATCTCGTGCCTACACGGATGCAGAAAATAACGGCGTAAAAACACGAAGTTCACCGTACGGTTGGGTTTCAAACCTAATGGTTTTTCCGCGACAAGGCATACACCGTATAGTACCACTGTTCATGTTTCGGACGAATTTACGACTTCGGATGGCTAATGAGAACCGTCTCAATTTTCAGCCTCTTATCAACAAAGTGACTATTGATGCCTCGTTTACAACTGCTTGATACGCCAGTCCTGTCTGTTTTGTAAACACTCGGTGTTAGATTACACTCTGTGACCCGGGCAACGTGTTTCACAAAATGGCGATGGAGTCCAAATCATAGGTTTGCCGGTTGAAGTTAATTTAGCAAAAGTTGTTTTATCGCCAAATGCGTAACCTTTGGCAGCACAAGTTTATATAAATTGCTTTAATTAAAGAAATCGTTCGTGACTTTGCTGAAAAGTTAAATACAATGTAGTGAAACAAGCCACAATGTACAGCTGTGTACATTCCTCCGTATTTCAAAATGCAAAATTGTATAGCGCAATAACTGCGGTAAATACCCGTTATCTTTAAAGGATGAAACCACAAAGATTGGTTTAGTGAATTGTGAAGTATTGTGCACATAATAAACGGTTACCTACGTTACAAGGGTAATTAAATCACATAATGTACCCGAATATTTATGGGTATTGTCGGCATCAAATGAAAGGATCCATTTTGCCAACATCCACACAAAAGATTTGAATGGGGCGATTAAATGACACCCTATCCGAGTATAGCAAAATGGCATCTTCATATCAGCGTGAAGACTGATGATAATTTAAGCGAGTAAATTGTTGTACTACTATTAAAACCTATTTTGTGGGTTGACATAAAAATGCTAACTCCTTAATCTTGCCGGGTCATTTAGTCTTCCATCGCAATTCAGTGAGTCAACCATTAAGTCTCTTTGTTGTCAGTAACATTATCTGTATATTGTTCACGTGGACTTTTTGTATACAAAATAAAGATATAATTTAAACAATCTACACAAAATTGACAAAAAATATGTTGTAAGTGCAAAGAAGAGATTTAACTTGTTTAACGTTAAGTATTTTAAAAGCCGTGCTCTTGAATGACATTGTTATATGTTGCGTGTTTCTGAACAAATAAAATTTCAAAGATTGAGAACATGAAACAGTAAAAGTTAGCACTTTTCGTTATCCTATTAAAACCAACGCCTGCGAAAAAATTTACTCTAAAAGAACTATAGTAATTCTCTAATTGAGCGTTTTATCGCCGAAAGTCAAAGAGGTTGCTATTAGCATGAAAACCTGTAATCCCCGGGCAAACTATAATATGTTGCAATCCGCAAGCCAAATATTGAATCAAATGCCTCGTAGAGAAATTGAAAGCATGAAATGCGAATTAGTAAAGAATTGGAAGCAAGACGTCATTTGCAAAAAAAATCTGCTCCTATTGACACAGTAACTTCTGCCAGAGTTGTACAAACAGAAATTCTATGTTAAGGTATATTGCGGATTAAAAAATTCTAAAAATACGAAAACAGAATAAAATAATTTAGAACCAAAGATGATGTCATTAGTATACTTTAATTTACCTATATTTTAAACTTTCTTTTACAAGTAAGAAAGTATGTATCGCGAGTCAGTATTGTGTTATGGAGATTTTAAGAGCAGGTCTTTTTTGAGACGTCTCTGATACCTTAATCGGTCACTAATCTGTTCCTTTACTTAAGAATATCTTCCTGATATATAATCTTAATTCGCCTTCGGTCCAGCAGGCGACATTTGAGACACGCTATGTGACAACGGGGTTTAATGCATGTGCGTAAAGTGTCGTCCCAGATTAACCTGTGCATTCCTCACCGACTTATCTGGGACGACACTTTCCGCTTTATTGTATTGTTTCGGTTAAAGAAAGTTTCTTCCTAGCCCAAGTTCATTTAAGGCGGAAAGTGTTGTCCCTTATTAGCCTGTACGGACTGCACAGGCTAATCTGGGGCGACACTTTACGCACATGCATTAAGCCCCGTTTTCCCAGAGTGAGGCTCTTGTATATACCAACAAGTGTGTAATTACTATTTCATTTCAATCTTAAATAACCAGATTTAATCCGAATGCCATTATAATGCTAATTTCTTATTTCGCAGGTTCTCGTTATTACGTTCTCCCGCTGAAATATAACTGATTTTGTTTGTGTTGCTAGGCAATTTTAAATAATCTTTTGTAGGTTTTAACTGAAACTCAAGAACACAATTTGAAACGAAATCGTACACCTTTGGCGATGATAAAGCATCTTCTTTGTTAAACTCTATGTTTCCTTCCTCTGACGTTTGTAAAGTTTAAATGACTGTCAACATAATTGAAAGAACAAAATTAAATTAATAGCATTCATCTTTGAGGTATGTAGATGATGATGAAGTATTAAAGTGTGTGTATGGACTGCGCTTCAAAAATGTGGACGGTTTCGAAATTCTCATAATAGGGTATCAAAAGTATAAGAAATAGCTTCCGTCTATAGATAGAGACCATACATATAAATTTGCGATGAATTGACACAAAGGTAATGTTAAAATATAATTTACAACACATGCACTCATATTCATAATTTGGAACACCAGATTGTTTGATGCGAAACGACGAACATACTCGATAGTTTGTTTTTGCTCGAGTAAGTCAACTCAAACTTGTAGTGTTTATATTCTTAATGCTGTGATTTTACAGTTCAGTCATTTTGTTAAAGGTGCCTCAACACAATTCGAAATTACTTTTTGTACATCACGTGTTCGTCACACTTGTCTTTTTTGTACACGTGCTAACAAACTCTACCGTGGACGTTATTGCGCGCTCGTCGCGTGCACGCTAACCGGTAATGAAATTATTTGCAGAACAATGAAACATCAAATGAAAATCTTTGCGCACAAAGACGAGTGTGGGAATTCTGATGGCAGTTCAAAGGCATTTAATGAATCTTGCTCAGCGCCATAATTAGACCAGCAGACCCAACGAGAGACGGGGCGTGACGGAACCCGGGGGCTTGACCCCTGGGCCTTAGTTTCGCTGACCTTCAGCCTTGACGATTCGGACGATGACCAGCATGAGAAGAACATGGGCGTCGTGTTTCAAATCAAGTTAAACCGGTAGACACAAATGCGTGTTTTGTCTTTATGTTCCTTCGTTTCGTGTAATTAATGTTATTCTTTGCAATCCAACGGAATTGTAGGCAATTTACATATAATAGGCTACGATAGACAATGAATTGAAGCTTAATCAACTTTTAGACTATTTTGACAGTCTATTTTGGTCCTCGTGCCAATGCACGCATCTCGGATGAATGAACGTTAATAAAGTCTTATTACGGATCATAAATATACATTTACATCATTTAATATGACAACAGTTATAGCTTCCAAGTTTGTGCAAGTCTGTCTCTAGGGAGGCGCAATAATCGCCACAACACGAATACTCATTAATTTTGACGCATCTAAAACACTGCAGTGTCGATATATTGCCCACGTTGGTCAAATTTCCTCATAACTTGCTTAAAGCTTATGATAGTGGGGCCTCGAAGGCGCTTCGTCCCAATATTTATGGACCGCTTATGGTTGTTTTCTCCGCACTAATTCAGACGTATTCAAATTATCTCTATTGTTGTTGAAAGCACTTTATTCAGCGCCCATAATTACATATGTCTGGGAAGTTATAAAACGACAAAGGCGAAGTCATAACGACGCCTGGAATAAAACCATAAAACACGATCGTCAAATTCGCCGCCGACATATACGCTCCGCTTCCAAAATTAGACAATATGACCATAAAGAAACTCGAAAACATATTACTGTTTCCAAAAGAGAACTCAGCATATTTCCGCGTGCATTAAGCTTATTCTGTTTCTTTAAGACAGTGTATGGTAACACACAATTCAGATAAAAAAGTTGCTGATGCAACAAAATTGAAGAACGTCTGACGCCTTGATGGATTTCATTCCGCATATGAGGAGGCGTCAACTTTGGATAACTGACCTAGGATCCGCTCTTCGTAACTACTTGTTGAAACACGAGTTGGTTTGTCACTAAGTAAACTTTTATGTAAATGTGAATTGTTTCTATGAGATGTCTATTGCGATTGCAGTTTATGCAATTATAAGAAAGCTCCCAATTTAAAATAAAATGTTAGTGCCTGCTGGTGATTTTGCGGTCATTGTTGTTGCTGCTGCTGTTGCTGCGATTGATGTTGTCTTTATATTGCATGTTTTATTGCAGTCGTTGATGTCTTGCCACATTGGGAGGCTTTCAAAAGAGCTGATTAATTACATTGATTAAGAGTTAAGAATGAAAATACACAAATGAGACTCGCTCTGTGAAAAGGGGGTTTAATGCATGTGCGTAANAGACCATTCTATAGGGAGAGACCATTCTATAGGGAGAGACCATTCTATAGGGAGAGACCATTCTATAGGGAGAGACCATTCTATAGGGAGAGACCATTCTATAGGGAGAGACCATTCTATAGGGAGAGACCATTTTATAGGGAGAGACCATTCTATAGGGAGACACCATTCTATAGGGAGAGACCATTCTATAGGGAGAGTCCATTCTATAGGGAGAGACCATTCTATAGGGAGAGACCATTCTATAGGGAGAGACCAGTCTATAGGGAGAGACCATACATATAAATTTGCAATGAATTGCCGCGCAGATAATATTAAAATATAATTAACAATACCCCGGTGCATGCATTTATATGCAAAATTTAGGACACCAGATGGTTTGATGTGCAACGACTCAAATGTACTCGACAGTTTGTTTTTGCTCTTGAAAATCAACTCAAAATTGTTGGGTTTATATTATTAATTCTGTGAATGTTCAGTTCAGTCATTTTGTAAAAGATGTCTAAACACGATTCGAAATTACTTTTTGCACATCACGTGTTCGTCACACTTGTCTTTTTGTACACGTGCTAACAAGCTATACAGTGGACTTTATTGCGCGCTCGACGCGTGCACGACAGCCGGTAACGAAATTATAAGCAGAACAATTAAACATCAAATGAAAATCTTTGCGCACAAAGGCGAGTGTGGGAATTCTGATGGCAGTTTAAAAGCACTCAATGAATCTTGTTCAGCGCCATAATTAGACCAGCAGACCCAACGAGAGACGGGGTGTGACGGAACCCGGGGGCTTGACCCCTGGGCTTTAGTTTCGCTGACCTTCAGCCTTGATGATTCGGACGATGACCGGCATGAGAAGAACACGGGCGTCGTGTTTCAATTCTAGTTAAACCGGTAGACACAAATGTGCGTTTTGTCTTAATGTTCCTTCGTTTCGTGTTATTAATGTTATTCTTTGCAATCCAACGGACTTGTAGGCAAGTTACATGTAATAGGCTTCGATAGACAATGAATTTAAGCTTTATCAACTTTTAGACTATTTTGACAGTCTATTTTGGTCCTCGTGCCAATGCACGCATTTCGGATGAATGCACGTTAATGAAGTCTTATTACGGATCATAAATATACATTTACATAATTTAATATGACAACGGTAATAGTTTCAAAGTTTGCGCAAGTCTGTCTCTGGGGAGGCGAAATAATCACCACAACATGAATACTCATTAATTTTGACGCATCTAAAACACTGCAGTGTCGATATATTGCCCACGTTGGTCAAATTTCCTCATAACTCGCTCATAGCTTATGATAGTGGGACCTCGAAGGCGCTTCGTCCCAATATTTATGGACCGCTTATGGTTGTTTTTCATCCGCACTAATTCAGACGTATTCAAATTATCTCTATTGTTGTTGAAAGCACTTTATTCAGCGCCCATAATTACATATGTCTGGGAAGTTATAAAACGACAGAGGCGAAGTCATAACGACGCCAGGAATAAAACCATAAAAAACGATCGTCAAATTCGCCGCCAACATATACGCGCCGCTTCCAAGATTAGACAATTGGAACATTAAGAAACTCGAAAACATATTACTGTTTCCAAAAGAGAACTCAGCACATTTCCGCGTGCATTAAGCTTGTTCTGTTTCTTTAAGACAATGTATGGTAACACACCATTCAGATAAACAAAAGTAGCTGATACAACAAAACTGAAGAACGTCTGACGCCTTGATGGATTTTATTCCGCATATGAGGATGCGTCAACTTTGCATAACTGGCAAAGGATCCGCTCTTCGTAACTCCTTGTTGAAACGCGAGTTGGTTTGACACTTAGTAAACTTTTATGTAAACGTAAATTGTTTCTATGAGATGTATATTACGATTGCAGTTTATGCAATTCAAAGAAAGTTCCCAATTTTAAATAAAATGTAAGTGACTGCTCGTGATTTTGCGGTCATTGTTGTTGCTGCTGCTGTTGCTGCAATTGTTATTGTATTAAGATAAGATTGCATGTTTTAGTGTAGTCGTTGATGTCTGGCCACATTGGAAGGCTTTTAAAAGAGCTGATTAATTAAATGGATTAAGAGTTAAGAATTAAAATACACAAATGAGACTCGCTCTGTGAAAAGGGGGCTTAATGCAAGTGCGTTAAGTGTCGTCCCAGATGAGCATTTGCAGTCCGCACCGGCTAATCAGGGGCGACACTTTCCACCTAAACAGGATTTTCGCTAAGAAAAAACGAAAATACCATTAAAGTGGAAAGAGTCGTCCCTGATTAGCCTGTGCGAACTGCACAGGCTAATTTGGGACGACACTTTACGCACATGCATTAAACCCCCTTTTCACAGAGCGAGGCTCAAATGTATGCAAGTACACGGTTTAATGTTTCAGAAGGCCAAGAGTTTAAAACTTATCTTCCTTCGGTGAATGCAAAATAATGTGTGCATATTAATTTTAATCGGTTCCAAATTAGGTCTTATCTTCAGAATTTACATTCTAGTATTCCCAAACAAAGCTTTGCGGGGGAACACAACCTTGTTCGTGGCATAATTAGGTCGATTTGTGATCAAATAAATAAAAGAAGATATTATTTTGTCATGATAATATGCATACAGATTTTTATAAATAAGTTAATATTGAAACTGTATATTCGTGAATGACAGTGATAATCACGCGTTACACTTTTGCTATCTGATATTTTTTTGTAAAATCGCCAATAAACTGTCCAAATTTTCAGTTTAAATTGAAGTATACCGACCTACGCCGTCCTACAGATAACCTTGTGATTTTGAAAACGTCATCGGTTATTTTGTTTTTCGATGTTTTGTTTACTAATAACACGCGTAAAAATCGAAATCGAACATCGGTATTAATTAGTTCTAGATTAGCCGATAATGTCTATAATTGAATACAAAAATGCTATCTATTCTGGAGGCCAATTCTCTGTTATTACGGGTAAGTCCCAGCTCACTCCCCACCACTTGTGTTTCAAACGGACTAAATTAAATCTAAAAGGCAAATTGCACAAACACACACCGGCCATTAAAGCAACTAATTGATACTCGTGTAATTGAAATTCCTTGACGGTGATGCCTACTTTACGTCCGAAGAAAGGACTTAAATATGAACGACAGTTGGTCATTGTATTTACTATAGTTGCTGCATGGAATACAAAAGCTATTCGATGTTCACCAAAATAGAATTTTTAGCATTTTTGAAATACGTTTTTTACATGTAAATATATAACCAATGTACATTTTTGTATCACATGCGTTTGGTACTTAAGGTAATAAACAAAGCAAAACACCAAGCGAACATTCACCGTTCGCACTTGCATTACAAAACATCTGCGTTCGCCAATGTAATTTTTTTACAAGGTCTTAAATTTTACAGGACAAGCCAGTCTTTCTTTCGGAATGAATGTATTACAACAAAAATCCGAACTTCAATTTCGATATATCATCAGAATCAAAAGTCCTCTGCCGACGAAATTGTATTATCTCTTATTTCAAACAGGAAATTTAAACCCAAAATCTTAACTAGAATCGACAGTCGTTGATTGATGCAATAGACAATTTTGGCACAGTTCTTAACAAGTTTAATGTTTTTTCTTAACTCGGTGTGTCAGTTCGAGCGATAAAATACCAACATTTTCAACGCATTACGAAACACAGTTGAGCTTCTCTGCAAAATGATAATCTCTTGTTAAAATTCAGTAAGTTAAATTAAAGAAATCGTTTAATTGTCCACGTTACATTACTTTCAATGTGTTCGCGAGCATCTTTGGGCGCGCGGGGAGGCAATACGCGTGAAAACGTCATTATTGCAATTGATTTAATCACCATTAAAACCAATTACGGGGTTGAATGAAAATAATCACGTCGTGACAGTGGCGGTGAATAAGGGCGAATAGAGCGACGAAACAACTCCCGGAGTTAAAGCAGTGATCAATCAGAAATAAACTTTAAAAAGCTGTAATAGCTTTAAAGATACCTAGGGTCTAACACCAGTGTACCAAATCGCTTAATAGCATATCGTATAAAGTGTCTACAGGTAATCAATCACAAGTGACCAAACGGTCATTGCTAAATTGTGAAAAAATTACTAGTATTTCTGAATTAAATAAATACAGTTTCGACCAATTAATTATAAATAAAACCATCAACGGTACGGCGTTAGTCGGAATACGAGATGTGTTCTCTGGCCTACAACTAACAAGTGAAATTGTATCTCTATTAAAAAGTGAAAATTACAGAAATCGGGGTTTTATGTCGCTTTGATAGCGCATTCAAAAAGATTGTTATTGATATTAAATTAACCAGCATCGAGACTTGCGTTTCCAATATCGACAATTGCTCCGATTAAATGTACAACACATCTAGACACGTACTTTTAATCAGTGCACCTTGTTTAGAGTATGGGTGGTATTTTTCATAACATGTCGACAGAAGACTGTAGATACACTCATTGATGTGGTATAATAGCCTTCTAAAATAAAAGTCTGGTTCGATGTTCCTTTATTTTCCTAGTACATAGCTTATATTATGTTTTACTTATATCCATCTCGATAGTTACGATGTGTTTCTTTTATAGTGCAGCGTCCCTGTGTCTTAACTGTCTCGTGAATCGGGCATTAATACACACGACTGGACTTTGCTTTTCATACTTACATGTATATGAAATTACACGCGTTCAATGCTAATGCAGCCGCAAAAACGGTTTATATAAAATGAAAAACGTCATCCTTAATTTGAAAAGAAACTGCCATGCTGTGTTATCGTGTTATTAGTGGTTGTAAATATCCCCAGAGAATTTATCCATCAATTATAGTATTCAGATATAGTGGAAGATTGTGTGAACAGTTTCATATGAAACGCAACTGCATGAGGCTTACTACTTTTCTTCCTTTTTACGAGATGTGAAACTTGTTATATGGAAATGAGATGTATCATATAATATGATCAGGAAATATTAATGACTATTTCAAACGAAATAAATCATTTAGAACTCAAAAGGATCTGAAACTGTGTTTTAAATCATTTACTAATGTTGTATGGAGGATAATATTATGATTTACAGACTTTAACCGCAAAAAAAATCATATGTTATATTCTTAGTAAATACGTCCGGTGTTGATACGAACCCAGTTAAATGGAATTCGGAACAACTAACTCGGAAAAAAGCTGATAAGCGAATTGTTTTGCTCTATTTCCTATGGCATCTGAGTTACCGATACAGTTTAATCGGCCCATTACAATTTAACAAACGTGTTTCAAACGTGTTTTTCATCAGAAGTCCACCCATTCTTCGATGGATAGAGAAAAAACAGGTTGGCATTTATAAAAAAGATAGCTAAGACATGAGTTATCGTGAGATATCGGATTTGAGTTTGGGGGTTTTCGGAAAGAAATGTTGCATGCAGATATATAAACCAAAATTACGTTATTAAGTTATGGTGTCGAAAGGACGCATAGGCAGTAGAGGAAAAGATACAATGTACACGCATGTATCATTCATGGCATTATTAATTATTAAAATCAGTAACGTCTGCTCTTGAATTTGAAAATAGTAGCTTCGTCCGAAGACCGTATGAGTGGTAAGACGTAAATCAAACGACAGTGTTCCAAATGACAAGGCAGTGACAATCATGGTCCAAAAATGTGGGCATTCACAGAGACATTGTTTGTACAATTGAAAGCTAAGCAGGGGGGGGAATTGATCAACTTGCTGTAGCCACAGTGGCCAAATCTTTTCTTTCCAATACAGAGCTGGAGTGTATTTAGACTCAGGGTGAAACAATGGGGTTCATGCAATTTCGTCTCATATCATTGAGAGACAATAATTGGACCGAAAACATGTCTAGAAACAGTCGTATATTGGGATCAAACCCTAGCATTTGTACGTACTTTCGGAGATAATTCGGGGCCATCAATTTGAGCAAAATAACAATAATTTCTAACGTACCGATTACACTGGATTCCAAACTTTCTTGATTGTTTTGTAGAAAAAAATGTTAATTAAAAAGTTAAAATCTTCCATGACGGTATAAGTTGCGGTTAGAAAATCAGATCGCTTGATCATATAATTTCGCGAGTCAATGAGGAGAGGTTTTAATAAAAATCGTGCGCGTGATAACGACCTCGTGAGCACGCGTATTCCTTGCGAACAGAATTAAGGCGGATATTGCCAGTGGACGCTTACACGATCTATTAAGTTAGGACAAAAGTTAAGAAAAATGACATATGGAAGACCAACTACCCTTGCTATTCTGATACAATATATAATTATATTGGCTAAAAGCAAACTGCAGTCGGCCATGATTGGTATTGGATGAGCTTCATCTTTTGGCATGCATTCAATATTAATCGATTAATTTCTATTAACACCTTTCTGTTGAAAACCGGTCCATGAGGTCTGAATAACCATTTGCAGGTCAAACGAGTCGCTCTTGCATGTGTCTTTAAGTATTCATGCCAAATTTCAATGGAACTACTACTGATCAATACTCCTTTTGATTTAGCGTTTTATTTTACTGTCAACGCTTTCCACTTAGCCATTTAGTTCACGCCCATGTATTGTTTTTATAATTTTCAATAACAAATCCAAATTGAATTGGATGTATAGTAGGTATCGAATTTCGATATTTAAGTTCCCAGTCGCAAACATCAAAACGGTTGCATGGATTCGATTTACGACAACAAACAAATCGTATAACGGTTTCAGGCATTCCCTGGATTTACAAAGCACTTAGCCTTCTAAAACATGCACAATGGAAACCTTAGATGAGTGATGTTGTTTTTTTTAACGTTCAAATTTCTGATTTAATCGTTTTCAATCCCTTATAAGATGTAATCGCTATGAATATTTTTCAACTCTTAATATACATGTAGGCCTAGTACTGAAATTATTGTTATAAACTTATGAAATTATGGATTTCTCGAAAAAAAAACCACTGAATTAAGAACACAGGCCCATATCATTGAAATTGCATTTTTTCGAGAAATCCATAATTTCATAACTTTATAACAAACATTTCAAGTTTATATTTCTTCACAAATTAATATTTAAAAAGATAATGTAAATATTAACATATAACAACTAAAAGTTATCCGCCTTTTTTAGCCTAAAAACATAATACTTCTTTACTTTTAGAATGATAAAAATCGTGTCAAACCTGCGTAGTTGATGTTGCAACAAAATACAATTTTAATCAATAAAACATCCGGGTTATACAAAAAAATGTGCGAATATAATATTCTGTAAATTCATAGACCGTTCAGAATTATATATCATTTGATCGCTTTGAGTCTTCGTTTAAAAGCCGATAGACGGTGTGGAGTCTGGTTTGGATTCACCACTTCAGAGAATAGTTCATTTATTATTAATAAGGCTTTGATTTACGAAAGGATAGCTTAAACGGCGTTTGTTTTAACATATATCTTTTCTGTTACCAATAAATTTTATATGTCTGCAAGTTGTGTGAAAAAAGTAGGACTTTAAACTACTGAAACGTATAACTAATGTTTAGGGGTTTTCACAGCAAAAACAAACGCACCGGCTTTAAACTTAACACAACAATATCATTATTACTAATTTAAACATGTCTTGGATGTCGAACCTGACTTAAACTTATAACTCAATTCTGAAGTTATCTAGAAAAGTAGAAGGGCTTTTAAGCCCAAAGGCAAAACATTTTTGATGTTACTGATAAAATCAAAAGAAAACAAAGTACAATGACACTAGACGATTTACTAGCATTGTCAAGAATATCGGTATTTGACTCCCCATCATTATTTTTACGCGTTTTTAAAAGATAATTGAAACGATAATTAACGGTAGTTATGCAGACATTGAGGTGTGACCTTAAGAATAGGTGGCGCGAATCTTTTGTATTGTAATTTTCGCGATGTGTTAATTGATTGTGGAATAAATAGAATGATGTCGGATGCTGATGAAACGCAATTATCAATTGATTCCTTTAATTGTTGTCTTTGTCGCTTTTACTAACTTAATCTGACATTTCCGGCTCTTTTTAATGGAGTAAAACTCGTGCAATTAAATTTTGGCAGTGGAAAGCTATACAGTGTTCGGTATCTAAAGAATGTGTATCGGTACATGTAATTTTCAGCTTTCGATCGCATTCGGTCGTCGATTGCAAATTAATGTCCCAAATAGACTATTTGATGTCATTATTTCGCCATTATGATCCTACCATAACAGTATAATTCGTAATAAACATTATATAGCGATTCGGGCGATTACGTTTCAAAAGGACTCCGTTTCAATATGCACCCGTACGTTAATTTACCATAACTGCTCCATTCCTTTGTGTACCTCGGGATGATTATATTTCTCGATTTTTTATTATTGCGACTTTATTTAACGTTTGAAGAAAACAAGCCGTCAATATGCACGCTTGAATGTTACCATGTTTCATACAACATAGCTATGCAAAATCCTTCATTTTTATCTAAATGACTATTAATGTCTTCAAGTTTTTTAGGGTTTTGTTATGTTGCAAATTCATTATGTATTAATGTGTACTGAGTTAATCATTCAAACCTATAAGATAAAAAAAGAATGTTGTGGGTAAGATTCATAGTTGTAATTAGTAAGACGCCAGAAGTTCTGCGTAAAAGTCTCGTTGGTCAATAATATTTAACAAAAGTATGTATTAAAGTGTACCGAATTCATCATTCAAACCTGTACGAGTAAAAAAATAATCTGGGTAAGTTCCATATGTGTCAATAGCACGACGCCAGAAGTTATGCGCATCAGTTCCGTTGGCCGATAATAGAATACATGTAGTGCCACATTCAGTGGTAAAGTACGTTAAGTCACCTACCTCTAGCACCAGATGATCGAAACTGTGGTTGCCATGGTCATCGTTGCTATGGGCGATCTGGCAATCCGTGTGACCTTGAATTCCACTCTGACCTTCGATGTTGAAGTGGACCCCCTTCTTCTTCTTCTCGGCGTCGCGCGCGTCCACCGGGAAGATGTTGTCAACCTCCTCGTTATTCCGAGCGTACATGCTGTCGGTCATGACCTTTTGGTGACCTTTCGTGATTCCGCGCCGACTTCTGTCGAACCGGCGTATGATGCAAATGGTCACGATAATGGCCACTGAGATTAGCACCGTAGCAACAGATACGACGACGACGATGACGAAATTCTTGCTCGGTTCCTCTGTAAGCGGCAGAGTGCCGTTGTCGGACACAATAACGACGTGAAGAGTCGACTGAACGTAATGCGTTCCGTTCCCTTGGTCAGTGACTTGGATATTCAAAATAAAAGTCTTCCCAACAGAATTAGTGTTTTCTAGGGGAGCTTTCAGAATAACGTTGCCGTTGGAAGCATCAATTGAAAAGAAATTCGTTGAATTGAGAGTTGTGAGCGAGTAGCGCAGTCTGCCGTTAGCGGTGTTAGCGTCGTCCTTGTCTTCCGCCAAAACGCGACACACCACCGTCTGGGGCGACGTCAAGTACTGGACGTACACCGTGTTGTTCCCGGACCTTGGAAACGTCACCACCGGGGAGTTGTCGTTCATATCAGAAACAAAGACAGTAACCGTCGCGGTACTGAACAACGCTTCATTACCAATGTCAATGGCCATGACTTCAAACGTATACTGCGCGCGATCCTCACGGTCTAATTCGCGATTGGTTTTGATCGTACCATCTTCAATCACTACGAACGGAATGCTTGGGCTATTCGGCTTTAGTGTAAATCTGGTGACCGCGTTCGAACCCAGGTCCTTATCCGTTGCTGACAGCTTCCCGACGGTCTCGTCGGCCGGGCGATTCTCATCAATCCAAAACCGGAAGTGTGCTTGGTCGAACACAGGCTTCTCGTCATTAACATCCTGAATTGTGACCAGCACTGAAGCACTTCCGCTGAGTACCGGATTTCCCTGGTCCCTGGCATACACGGTCAATGACAACCCCTTTCCGTCCGGAGCCTCCTTGTCAAACTTCCGGTTGGCAAGGATCTCGCCCGTTCTATCATTAATAAACGCGTAACTCTGTGACCTTGCGTCGAGGTAGTATGTAAGCCTGCTATTGTTTCCTGAATCCAGATCAAACGCTGACACGATTGTAATTTGGTCCCCAATCTCATTGTTTTCGTTAAAATTCACAAAATATCGTTGCTGTCGAAACATCGGCGTGTTGTCGTTTTCGTCATTGACTCGTACTTCAAACGAGTACCTGGTACTCAGAGGAGGAACGCCCTTATCGGAGCACGTGATCGTGACGTCATGAGATGACTTTGTTTCCCTGTCCAGCGACTTATCCACTGTGATCTTGTACTCGTTTATCGCATACTTGTTCAGCTGGAACATGCTGTCAGCGTTAAGCAGGGAGCAATCGACGTCGCCATTACGTCCGGAATCCAGATCCTCAACCCCGATATGCGCCACAGCGGCGCCGACGTCGGCGTATTCCGAAATGCTGGCGAAACTGTTGCTGGGATTTGGCGTCAGGGTCGGCTTAATCCTGGGAGCGCTGTTTGACGTGTCCAGCACCGTGACTTCGACGGAGGTCTGCGACAACAGCGGCGAATTACCCTGATCAAGGGCGTCAACTATCAATTTGAAGTATCTCTTATTCGTTGTATTCAGCACCTCCTTAATTGAGAGCGCCCCGGACAAATCGCCAATTGCAAAGTACCTAAGATTGTCCGCATGTTGATTTGAACTAAGCCTGTACCGCACGATTCCGTTTGCTCCAAGGTCATTGTCTGTGGCCAACACAGTGAGTATCACGGTTCCTTTCACTACTTCTTCATTGACGCTGACCGCGTAGGAAGCTTTGTTAAATTGCGGATTATTGTCGTTTACGTCAGTGACGTTAAGCGTCATGAACATAGACCCTGTTTTGGGAGGTGAACCGCCGTCTTTGGCGATAAGGAAGAACCGGTAGGAGTCCCTGGTTTCGCGGTCTAGAATTTCGTTGACTATTATCTTCACGTTTGAGCCTCCGTCAAGCCTGCGCACAAAGGACACGCTAAAGGGGAGAGCATCGCCGGAAGTCTGGGGCTCCAAAGAGTAACTCTGCAGTGAAAACTGCTCACTCTTATCAATATCCCTGGCGCCGTCGATAATCAGGCTCCCACCCGTGAGGACGGCCTCCGATATAGACAGAGCGACACTTTGCTGCGAAAACGTCGGGGAATTGTCGTTAATATCTTCAATGACAAAGTCAACGTCTATGATATCGAAAAAGCCTTCCTTCGTTTGCGCCGCCACCTCCAGCCTCACGACGCAGTCCGGTGTAAATTGACACAACACTTCGCGATCTATGGCCGCGGTAGTTGTTACATTGCCACTCACAGAGTCCACTTCAAACAAATTATCGGTAGTTGTAGTAGAAGGTCTGGCTAGTATAAACCTCAGTCCATCACGTTTGTCGTTATATTTCTGTGAAATACTGCCAAGAAATGTACCGGGAGGCTGCTCCTCTTTTACTCGAAATTCCATCAATTCCCTGTCCCTGCTTTCACACTTTTCCACGAACATTAAAAGTAGTGCAATAATCACCGCGATGGATTTCATATTAATTCCCTCCATTGTTCGACTAAGAATGTCTCACCAGCACCCTGAAATCAGAAAAACGAGAAAATTGATAATAATGAGCACGAATGACTGATTGCCATGTTTCAATGTCTTTGTCAATATTTGAAGTCAACGACAGCAGTTGACTCCAAAACTCACGGAGGCCACTGGGTAATTAATTAGTATAACCTTTCACCTGTCAATTATCCATTATTGGAAATCAATTCATATAAAATACCATTAAACCTAACAGTTAACGTTAGTGTCAGACTCGTTCGAGGCTTATCAGCTGTGAACATCGCAAATAAACCCGTTAATTAATGATACTTGTTATTTATGTCAAAAGGCTATATACCGTTATAACGTTTTATCGTACCTATAATATTAGTTCATCATCAAATAATTCACTTATTTATTTAATAAAATGTCATTAGTTGAACGAATTAAAAGTCAGTATGTAGCTCATGTGTTTATGATATTCAATTATAATGTAATAACGTTTCCTTACTTTAAATGAGAATCCAGTTAAAAAATCCAACCAAAACTTGATAGAGCAAATGTTACACACTCACGGTAGCTTATTAAATGCATGTACACGGATCACATCTCTCCTTCAAATCATGACATAAAATGCGTCATTATTTTGTTTCGTTCAATAAATACGCTTAAAGTGGGTATACACAATCTTACTCTTTACAAAACATACAAAACGTTGACAAACAACAAACTAGAAGAAATGTGCAAGAAATGGTACCAGGACATCAACGAAATGAGAGTTTTATACCACTACAATTTACGTTTCGTACGTAGTCGAAAACCCATTCATGTAGAAAGACATGTAAACTGTTGGAAGTAAATGTTCTGTACAGATTTGTTCATACGACACAGAGACACTTATTTTGTTCTGCAATACATCCCATGAAACGTGTTCGTATTTACGTAGTGCTTCGTTAAGCATTTCATTAAAGTCTTCCGTGTTGTTGTGTTTTCTCATTTGGTTGGATTTAAGGTGACGGGCCCTTTCGATGAGGAATTTTATGACAATAGGGGAGTTATTTTAAGGATTATTAGTACATGCCTTAATTCTACCTTTTTATAAAAACGTTGATCGAAAGCCTGAATACAAATGCCAATTAGTTATTAGATTATATCAAAATTGTATAAATACAAATTGTTGGAATTATAATATTTACAAAAAGCCTCTAACTTTGTACATTATCCACATCTAAACATCACATTTTTTCAAAATACAGCTTACATTGAGATGTTTTTTTTATGCAATTAAAGGGGAAACATAAACCCTTACCAGGGGCATGGGCATAATATCGGTCCCCGATTTTGCCCTGAATAAATCCCTGACCCGAATTTACCAGCTCATGCATTATGGTCCCATTAACAGTTTATGAGAATGTTAATCTGTCTTCTTTAAAATTTATGCACAAGAATTGCCATGTTGACTAGATACGATGCCTTTATACGAATGTATTACAAATATATATGTACCCTTTACTCAATAGCTTATATGGATACTCACAATTCTTTTAACGCTGCGTACTTATTATAATATATATCATTATAATACATATATGTTCTAATGATTTAATGATTCTGATTTTCACAATTAAAAAATGACGATTTAAAACGCACCAAGAAAATTATATTTCAAATCAAAATTAGTGCATTATTAATTGTCTGACAGTGTCATTCTGTTTTGAATGTAAACAACCTTTTTCCTATGTGACAGTTATTTATATGTCTATACACTACGATATCACGTATCAACATCGGTTTAAGTGGTTAAATATCATATTTCTTTTGCATCAAACACTGCAAAAAAGTTTCATAAAACAATGCGCACAAACTAAGCAAAAAGCAATGACACATGATTATGAAGATTAAAGGGTAATAAACAAAAATTTAAAAATAAATAAACCGGATAAACGACTGTCTAAATCAGATATTCCACAAACAAATATATATTATCATACATTTTATTTTACTGATCAAACATATATCTCCAAAAATAAATCTAATAAGAGTAATGAGTCAAACTTACCTTTCAAATTATCAGAGAATCCTCAGTCGTAAATCCAGTTAGTTCAATTCGTTGTCTCATAAATCCAGATTTTTATACTCAAGAATGCATCTTTTTTATACCCGTTTTGCGATTTTTATCAGGCATAAAAACCGATGCACACACCACAGTCGTGTTATTGTTTTTATCGCTTCCCGTTTTCTCCGTTTTCACTGACTACCGATAAACCAAGACGCGTGGTGTATCGCTCGACGGCCTATCGACAACTGAGCCAATCCGCGCGGACTAAGTGCGCCGTGAAAATGAGCCTGCTTTAAAGAACACTTGTGCTTTATATGCATCAAGATGATGCTATTTTTTAAACGGGACCACTCGCGCGAGTTAAAATTTAACACCGCTCTAATATCGTGTTCCACTCAACCGCCACTATTTAAGCATCTGACACCGGCTACATTCAATCTGTCAGATGTATGTTATTATTATCAACAGATCCGGTAATCAGCGCAAACGTTTTTCCAATGACCAAGCACTATTCGAAATTCAAAACATTCGCGGCCGGGGAGTCTTATTGGAAGATTACCTCTTAATTCGCCTGTTAACCACCACAGGTTTTTCTAATGATCGCCTCGGATTAAACCACCTGAGTGCTAATAAATTCACCGCTTCCTCTTCAACCGTCAATCAGTCCGGAAAACAAGTATTTACTCGGCGTTAAATTGCCGTCTGTATTACGTAACGACAACGCAGCGCTTTCTCAGTCCTATTAATTACCGATATCTTCTATCAATAAACGTATAATTAGCACCTCCGTAACTTCAATAACGTCTCTTGCTGCTCGATTCGTCTTCCACTGAATGGTCCTAATGGCCAGCCATTATGCGTTCCCTTCTGCAGCCCTGTTGAATCCCCGGTTATATCAGCTGTCGATTTTGCACCACTTGATGTCTCTACAAATAACACCGGTGTTGTCTGATACCCCCGAAAAATGTATCAGTTGTGAATTTAAATACCCCGTTTGTAGTCACGTTTTACCAGCGGTGCGAAGTCCTCGCTTTCTTTAACAATAATTGTCCGATAAATATCGTAGTGAAATCTAATACACGACGTTAAAGTGTATTTCTCCACGTAATTAAGGAATTTAGCGCTTATTTTCCAACGTGTTACTATTTACGCGTCTATTTCGCGTGTCACTTAATTAGACACAATGCCTTAAGTCAAAAGAAAAATAACGTTAACACCACTCTGTTGTTGCCAGAATCACTGCAATAACGATTTCAATGAAGTTCACACTTTTCTGTCACACTTCCGTCTGATCACACGCCTGCTCTTTCAGTGTATTTATTTTCGTACCAAGTGTCACAATAAACACTGTAACAACATTAGCAACATCGAGTAAGACTCCCGTCTGTGTAAGCAGACGACTTTAAACTGACTCGGTTAACTAGATGCAGTCTCTAGACAATCCCATCACTTTATGACAAATTTGTTTTCGCTACACTCAGTTGACTTTCGCTGCTTATTGCCTCTAGTGTTTAGATAAGATATCGTCTCTGTGACAATATCTACCGATTTGTATGCCTGGTATATGACCTTATTGCCGCCGGCGATTCCCCCTATTATTTTCTCTCTGCGCGACCATATTTTTCTCACTAAGGCCCTAAGGGCCATAACTCTGTCGGCTTTACCAATGAATAAGCGGCATGCATCTAATGCTCCGCCCCTTTTGTCTTCGTTTGTTCGTGCACCACTTCTAAAGAGATCTTAATTATCTGTGTTTTGTCTTCGTGTACTTGATCCGCCAGATAAAGTATCTGATGTGCGAACTGCATAATCAGGCCGCTTTGTATTTCCCTTTTAATCAAGACCAAGTGCAAAGTAGGCTGGCGATAGCTTTTATATTAAAAATGATCTTTTCACGATTACAATCACAACCATTAAATTGATAATGACCCATATTTGAAAGTAAACATTATAATAGACATACATTTTTATCTAACGTATTCATATTAAAACATGTTCTATGCTTATTCTACTTATTATTTTTATTATTATTATTATTATTATTATTATTATTATTATTATTATTATTATTATTATTATTATTATTATTTGTATTGTTGTTGTTGTTGTTGTTGTTGTAGTAGTTGTTGTAGTACACGTAGAAGTTCAATGGTTGCAAAAGTAGAAGTATACAATGTCGTAGTAGAAACTGTAGCTCTAGCAGCAGTAGAAGCAAAATCATGGTCACGTCTCAACGCATTTATTTTCGCTGTGTCACGAAGTATTCTCAAGATTGAGTAACAAACTCATACACGTCTATCACAGTTTGACAAAAGATAACAAAACAACGATTAATCCAGTAATCAAACTTGGAATTTTCGCATGCCGGCTCTAATAGGCCATATCAATTTAATCTTAGTCCAATAATTGGTAATCGTTTCTCAATTGTCGTTTTTATAAAAACCCTTATGTCAATATTTGAATTTCAGATAATCGGACTGCTTTTGACAAAATCGACTCTATGTGGTCAGGCGCTCGAATTGTGTATTGAGACCCGAGTGATCTCCGGCGATCAAAAGACATTGGAATAATCATCCTGAATAAATAGACAAACAATGAATTTAGATATTTGGATTTAAAAGTTAAAATTTGTGATTATTCTCAAGTATCAAAGAGAGTGTCGGCCAAGTCCTTCAAACGGCTTAATACGGGTAATNGGCTGATTATCAAATGTCAGCCAAGACATCCTTATCTCATGGCAGCGAAAATATTCGGAATTTCCCTCTTACAGAATTCCGTTTAGCTAAATAGAAATGAGTCACGCTCTGAAAAAGGTGGTTTAATGCGTAAAGTGTCGTCCCAGATTAACCTGTTCAATCCGCACAGGCTAATCTGGGACGACACTTTCATCTTAAACTGGATTTTCATTTAGAAGAGACTTCCTTTAAACGAAAAATATCATAACAGCGGAAAGTATCGTCCCTGATTAGCCAGTGCGGATTGCACAGGCTTATCAAGGACGACACTTTTCGCACATGCATAAAACCACCTTTTCATAGAGCGAGGCTCAAATCTATCGGGGTGAATAAACCTCGATTGTGAACGGATCGTGCAATCTTTGCAGCAAAAACCAGTCGGAGAATGGCATCATTATCTAAGAGGCATTATCTTGACATAATCTACCCTGCTTGTTAAATGCAAGGTAGATTTAATACGAGGAAAAGAATGGCGTGTGATTTGTATACCAGATTCAGTGGGTTAAATGGGGCAAAACGTTTTGTGTTCTGCGTAACTAGTATGCGCGTGTATGTCAAAAAAGATATAACAGTGCATTGCTTTCAGAAAAGCGCAATAAATATATATAATTATATATTAATTAAGAAGACAACAACAAGAAATCGTTTGTTTTTTCACGTCGCTGTTTAAACCATGAAACGTTCAAAAACATGCAAAAAACACACACAAACTCGTTGTGTCATGTAGCTGCACGGCTGACTTCCGGCTAATCGGATCGCACATTCACTTGTGGAGATAAGCCGGGTTCAAACAGGTCCCCACGACCGGCCCGCTATCTCCGGGAATCGTTACCCATCCCTCAGGTGTGCGCAAGAAAGGAAACATTTGTTCGAAGGCATTTAAATGTTCAAAATTCCAGGCGGAAGTTCATTTCCCGCATCTGTGACATGTTGAAGCGCACTCTGGATCAGCAGACGCTTTATTGATTATCTTACGGAGGATTCCGGAGAACGTCGATGTATCACGATTGGTTAAAGTGGTGAATACGGTTCGTCTAGTTGGTGTAGTGCTGTTGTTGTTGTTTGATGTAGTGATCTTCTTTGCCTTGTGTGTAAGTTTGTTCAGTTGTGTTTTTTAATCCATTTTCTCGTGCATGAGTTAACATTATTTCCTTCTTTCGCGCGTGTCCATTTTCGTTCTTTCGATTCGTAGTGCACTCATTCATTCTTCCGGCGTTCGAACGTCCACGTGTTTGTCTGTTTAGAAAAGAATACCTGTAATTGAACACGAGCATCGGTCTGTGAAAAGGAGGTTTAATGCTTGTGCGTAAAGTATCGTCCCAGATAAGCCTGTGCAGTGCGCACCGGCTAATCAGGGACGATACTTTCCGCCTAAACTGGATTTTCGACAAGAAGAGTCTTCATTAAAACGAAAAATACAATAAAATCATTAAGTGTCTTTCCGGATTGAAATGTGCGGACTGCACAGGCTAATCTGGGACGACAATTTACGCACATGCATTAAACGTCCTTTTTAAAGAGCGAAGCTCAAATATATAATATATTATCATGTTGTTAAAAATATCACCACGCGTTTCAATACTGCTCTCCAATACGTAACTTCATATTCTACCTATCGATGGTCACGGATGATAAAAGGCTGTTTGCGCTTGCTATGAGTTCCTATAAAATATCTGCGAATTATTAAATTGATTGCATGTATTGATTATTGATATGCGCTGCCCGCATTACATGTTATTGGATTTTTCTGATCGACGATAAAGAACATGCCAAAATAAGTAAATATGGATTTCTGCATACCATACAATGTTCTTGGAAAATTACTACATATCAATAAATCTTCTTCTCCCACAAATAATTAAAAATCGTTAACTTGTCTGTGTAATTAGTTGATAGTATGATACGAACAGAAACTATTATATTTATGTTATTTTTGCATCTTTGGTCGTTTATTGTATGTCATTATCTGTTATCACAATATTCACAGTGAAACAGAACCCAGCTGGGAGGATCCCGAACAGTTATTTCTAATATTTAAATGAATGCACGAAAAGGCTGTTTGTATTATAGGACGTACAAAATGTTCACCTCTTTCAAAATTGTCTACATGCTGTATATCAGATGCCCTTCGGGAAATCCATTGAACGGCATGCAGAATTCCGTTGCGTGTTTATGGAACTCTAGCATGTTATTGTTTTTAGTGTTGTGAATTCTGCTACTGCTGATGCTGTTGATGATATGGAGAAGGCTGATGCTGCTGCTGATGATGCTGGCGGTGGTGATGGCGGTGGTGGTGGTGTTGCTTCTGATAATGATGATGACGACGACGACGATGCCAATGACGATCATGATTACGACGACGAGGAGGAGGAGGACGACGATGACGATGATGATGATGATGATGATGATGATTGCCCATCTCCTAGGAACCATTTCCTTGTTCGGTAGCAAATAAGGGACTGTCTGGCAAATTGAACATTGAATTACGCGAGAAAAGAACCTGTTGTAACAGCATCATGACGTGTTTTATTTGCAAACGAGTTCGCTTGCCCTCCATCTGATGCCAATTTGTGTCTGCGTTTCAATCCGATTATGTCACAGAAGCAGACGGGATACTGGTTAACGTGTGCGAAAGTATAGCAGCACCTCTTCAAATATATACCAATAAAGATAACATCATATCCAATCATACTAATAAGCATAACTAAAATATAATTTACATTTACTCAGTATGCGGCTTTTAACCAAAGTTCTACTATTTGGCCATCGTCTGTTTTGCAGTGTTTGGATGTTTTATTGTATTGAGTCAGTTTCCTCAATGCCAATTACTCCTTATTAATCTTTGGACTCCCATAGTCCGTAAATCCGAATAAAAGAATGGTCGTGTCAAATTAACCACCAAAAAATAATAAAATGTCAACCTACTGAACAAAACTACGCCTGAACGATTGCGTGAAATTTGAAGAGGGTAACACTTTATTCATTGCTCATTAAACACTTTTATTCGTGCGAAAACATCGACAAATATTGTAACAATGGTTGGAGCAAGAAAATGAGATGTCGACAGGCGCTTTGGTCAGGCTAAAACAAACAGAATTTGCCGAAGCGCACTCGAACAAAATGGTTATTTGAACAGCACCTCAACTGACGCATGTTCGAATTTACAATCAGAGGCGGGTTCTATGTCGGAACGAACCATTCATTTTAAAGCTGCTAAGAACATAATTGATACTTAATTGATGTGTCGTTCGGGATATCGATCAATTGTAATGCGATTAGAATGGTTCCTCGGCCCATGTGCCAAAAGATGGGGTTCAAATAAAACCAAACTTCTTGATAAAGGATACAATTTGTTCGGAGAAAATGTCCGGTGTTCGCAAACTAAAAATGATAATTGGAACTAAATTTAAAACTTAATTAATCAAATCTAAACAAAAAGATGACATTTAAATCCAATACATTTGTAAAATATTGGTCTGTTCATCACGATAAACATGGCAACAGTGGCAATATTATTAATTTTCAATTATCAATTGTGGTTTACCGATATTTCTAAACGGGTAAATCCGACTCCGACTCCGAAATGTCATTCTCTACATGATAGCATAATGCGGCTAGGTGAAATAAAATCGCTCAAATAAGCGGTAACAATGCAAATCTTGCATCAAATAATCCCGATCAATTCTTCTGCAGAAGTACGTTGTAGCATATATTTGTGAATACTGATACGGGCGATTGTCGTTATAATTGTTCATTGCAACGTCATTGGGGAAGGTTGGGACAGGGACCTATGCAAACAAATTTATTTATTTGAATAGGTCCCTGGTTGGGGATATCTCCAGTGCGTCCACGCGTTATGGCTTTCTACAACAGCTTCCTAATCCCTTAACTCCCCGTTGCGTAATATTGCGTAATTCGGGGTTTTATTAGGTTTGTCGTGGTTTGTGATACACACGATATCAGTTGAACGGACTACTATAAAATTAACCCTTTACCACTTTGACTATTGTGTAGTCCCTTATAAAATCAAATTAAATTTAAGACCTTTGTAAATAAATTTTAAAGGCTTCATTTTCAACCCTAAGATACTGATGAGCAGCAAACAGCATAAAACTTGAACAGACTGCGAGTTACTCGCAGGCTGTTCTGGTTTTATGCCGGTTTCATATAGCAATTTTCACTTAGCTTCTGAGCGGGAAAGAACAACATGGGTACCAAAGCAATCTTGATCAGATAACTTGCGTTTACTTTAGTAATCATCGAAGTACCACTACTTCATACCAGCAACCAAATTTAAAAGCTTTATATACATGCTCTGTGAAAGAAATAAACGAAACATCCATGTTAGCCTCGCTCTGTGAACAGGGGGTTAACCGGTAATGCATGTGCGTAAAGTGTCATCCCAGATTAGCCTTTACAGTACGCACAGGCTAATCAGGGACGACACTTTGCTCCTTATCTAGAATTTTGCCAAGAAGAGACTTTCTTTAAACGAAAAATATCATAAAAGTGTCGTTTCGAGGCTCATTTATACATTTGTTATTGTTTATTCATCATTAAGAAAATAAATGTGTTATACATACATACTCAAAAGATAACCGAATTCCGCGGTGTGTGATTTCTTGTTATTTTATATGATTTTTGACACTCTCAACTCAGCTCTATTTGAATTGCGGAGAAAAACATATACGCATAATACATGCAAAAAGTTTATAAAATTTGTAATTTAGGAACCAATTAGCATGCAAATAAAATACAACATGATTGCAATCAAAAACAGGAATAATTATTGTCATAAAGAAGAATGAATAATAGAACAGGGTCTAAATTTGCAAAAACATGTCAATATTATTACGTAATCTCGACCGGGTGCCAATAAACAGTTTGTTTTGAAACGTTTCAGGTATAGATATTACAGCAACTTCCGTCACTTTATGACTTGCACAGGTTCCCTAAGATAATTAGAGAAAATTGACAGAGTTTCTGTCAAAATTACAATAAAGCGCATTAAAGGGTACAAATTCACATTGTTTATTCTCAAATGTCATAATAATAACTCGCATATTTATGGCGGTTTCACTATCGTTAAAAGTAGATAATATAAATGTCAGCTAATTGCTCAAAATGCACACCTTTCTAAACAGGCGACTGTTTTAGGCCCTCGGGGAATTGGCCTGTAATGTGACACTCTTCAGCCGCCGTTGTGACAACCTGGTAGCTTTGCTTATTCATTAATGTCTTTAATTATAAAGCGGGAAAATAATTAAAACCGCGAGACGCGCTAAATACCACACGCATTGTTCAACGCAAATTACCGAAATATTTTCGAGATAGCGGTCTTTAACGATTGCAATAATTCCCATAGTTTTATCATTTGATAAACTGCCTGTCTCGACGGTGATAACCTAGCTGACAACGGCAGCTTACATTTCGTAGAATCTATGAACATTGCATGTTTAAAATCAATGATAGTTCAGTGTTTTGCTGCGAAGTATTCAATTATTGTATAATTATACATGTATATGTTTGCTTCATTGTATGTATTTTCACAAGCAAAGCTCGCTTTCTTACAAAATATTATTCAATTTATTGAACAATAACTTTTAACATAGCAATACTGTCTAATGAAACACAGCACAAGAATCACCTGCTCATTGAATATTTTCGCTGTGTGCCATTAACTGCATTAAAAAAATCTTTTAATGCGAAAATGAAATTCGAATTACTAATATCAAAGGAATAGCCGTCGAACAAATCTGTTCATTACATTTGAGATTGCCACCTTGAAGTTAATCACTTATTGTAAGCTCTGTCTTACCAGGTGCCTCTACTTCATAATGTTAATGTAAGGTAACCCATATAACATCCACTTTGAAATCGATCATTCACAGATAAATAATGTTAACATAAAATAAAAGCCTAAGCATGCTATCAAAGCTCAAAAATGAACAGGGGCATTAAAACGCGAAGATTGGTCTGACAGCAAGACAGTGCCGACCAAAGGCTAACTAAGGATCAACTGAGTTAAAAGTGATACTCGTAGTAACTGGCTGTCCGGTAAGCGAAGTGGTTGGTACATGCGCGTATCACTTCTGCGATCCGGATTCAATCCCCGTTCCGGGCGCCTGTGAGTTTGGTAGGTGGTCACCATACCGTACAGGTGGGTTACCTCCGGGCACTCCGGCTTACCCGCACAGTATAAGACCACACCAAAATTGATTAACTTTCAGAACAAAATATTGAAATTGCAGCTATAAATCAAAATTCCACTTTCGTTAGTCTAGTAAGCAAAATTAGTTAGGAGTGCTGGGACACACTCCGGGTCTTCACATCATGCGGCCTCTGGCCAGGAATGACCTCATAAACTTCGAATACACATACGGAAGTGATAACTTTGGAAAGATCCTCCAGCAAAACCGCAATTTATTGCTCAAGCCTCTATGATTTACTTCTGTGTCTTAGGACTGTTGAACTCAGAAATGTACATTTCTCACGAAGCACGAATTAAATTACTACGCACCATGGTTAAATCTCGTAGAAACAAATTAAAATACCGGTAAGTATCATTGTGTCAAAACCATATTTTGGACACAATTTAAATCAAAATCAGGGTTTTCCCATTGCTCAGCGGCACACAATCTCTTTTCTGATATAATACCGTTCACGCCTAAGCTATAGATGTACCACGATGGATTACGAACGTAAAATCCACATTTCGATGCTCTCTATGAAAAACGTACAATTACATTGTATATTATCCGACAGCAGTGCTATATTAGCACCGCGGTGGCCCAAAGGCAGTGAAACTGTTGGGGCCCATGCCCCACGCCCCTAGTCGGTCTAGTGCCTACTAGAACGCGATTGCCCAGTCAATTTCTCTTGTTTAAATTTGCCTACCCGTGCCAATCACAAGGCAAATAATACGGTTTTGCAAATAATACATGATTGTCACTTGGTAAGACAATGCAGGAACCTATACAAACAAATAGGTACATGGACAATGTCAAGCCTTTAATCGGAACCTAACATTGATATAAAATAATTGGCTTTGTCAAGTCATTAGATTTGGCTTAGTAAGTAAGTAATTTGTTTTTCGTCACGGTAATGGGGCATCTTAAACTCGCGGGGCCCATAGGTAGTTGACTAGCTCTTTCAGTGCTGGAACCGAATTTTGAAGGCCTTTGCAAACAGTTTGGATCCAGATGAGACGCCACAAAACGTGGCGTCTCATCAGGATCCAAACTGTTTGCTATTCTGATAGTATTCTTTGAAAAAAAAATGAAGAAAGTGCTAATTTTAGAAATTCAGCAGACGACATTTTAGCAGACGACAAATTTCCCAGCATGCAAAGGGCTAGTCTGCCTAATGGGTAATCCTGGACTGTCCAGGAGACACCAATCAATAATGTAGCATACAGTATATCACATCGGAGAGTTTTCCATTCCACCATGCATTGTTATTGCACATTAACCGGCGAATTATAAACAATAGATTGAGCATAAACACTGGCCGCGAAATGGTGAAACATCCCAATTAAATAAACTTATATTTCGTAGTATACTGTTCGTAAGGTTTAAGAAGTATGTGTTGTTTCTAAAATACGTGTGTTATTGTTAGAAATGTTACTAAGATTTTTTTTTGTAAATCGGAGACTTCCCAGTTTCATTAAATAATCATACGTAGATGTATATCTACAGGTAAGATATTTAAACAAGACGTTCTGATAATGAATTGATAATTAATTGCCGTTCTTTGAGAATTGTGCCGCGCATGGATGCATAACAACTACAGCAATACAACAATGATTACATTGACTTCACATGCTGTATTCTGGAACATATAACTTAGAACCAATCGGTGTTTCCGCATGACAGCAAGTGTAAAGTGAATCACAGCAAGACGCTTTTGAATGCCAAACGTTGCATGATTTATTATAATAGACTAAGTGTTGCAACGTCATTAATAAAATCATCAGACCGCCAATTACATCATTCGTAAAACAATAAAACGATGCATCTAGCATTGTCTGCACTAGTGGGAGGAGGATTTGTTGATAAGGAAGTCGCTTCTATGAAAATAACAAAAAGTCCCATGTACATTGTTCAATCACAATGAGAATGGGATCAATAATTGGTGCCAAAGCTGATCCCAATCGTTGTCTTAATCAAATCAACGCAGCCCACAATTAACCCAATCATATTTAATGAAATATTAAACATGTCAATTGCATGCCGAGGTTCGTGCTGGTTAAAGAGTCTTTGGTTGTAGCGTCCTAGAGGGAAATCGATGTGGTTCTTCTACGATAATGAAATTGTGCTTCACTTTTAGTTGTCCGTTTACCATTTATTAAGTAATAAACTATATTTAATTTGTTAAGTAATTAAATTGACCAATATTTGGAATTTTATGTCTTCATCAAAGAAAGTTTGCAATTAGCCAGAAATACAAAATCAAATGAAAATTATCAATATGATTTATTTTAGACTTGAAATTGGTGGCATATCAAACAAGATGAATAGGCATTTAACTTAATAAGCTGTAAAAAAACAACAGTTTTTTTATGAATTGTTAAGTCTTTCATACGTTTGTTATCATAAACACCACTATAGGCAATACAAAAATAATTCGCATATAAACACAGTTTTCATTCAAATTAGAAGAAAATAATAAATCGATGGCAGTGCATTATATTCCAATCGATTCAAGAAACCTCCTTCATTTGTATGAAAGCTATGGAAGCTTTTCCTAAATATCCTTCATTTAGTCCCGGCAATCTGGACTAATCTATCACATAAAAATGGATCAACATGCTGGACAATGTATACAAAGCTCACTTATGGATCACAATATTTGTTCAAACCGAAAACCAACCGTTTCTTGGTGTACTTTTAGCAGATTAAGAATTATAAGATTGTCAAAAATCACTCAAATCCGTCACGTGCTCGATTTTATGTTGTCATATTTGTCTGCTGAAAAAATAACTGAATCTAAAACTTGCATGGGGAAATTTTCACGTTATTTTGAGCAAGTTACTTGAAAAAAAAACGGAACCATTTTGGTATTGCTACTTCATGTCATTCGTTGCACTAATAATTTCTGCTCATAGTATTAACTACCAATAACAGAAGATAATTTGCACGATTAAAGTAATGTGGTTATCGTATCTAACTTTCATTTCGCACAATGTACACTAATGACTTTTTCACATATTTNATATATATCAGCAAACACAGAACACCAGAACTATCGGTGACTCAGTTTTAACAAATTTATAGTATTATGGTTAATTAATTTTAACAAAAAGGAATGCTGAGAGTGTGATTCTCATTCACGTATGGCAATACATTATACTAAATCTTTCTACGGTTCTAATGTGGCAAGCTTATATACGTCGCCATCAGTCTTCTTAAGCTAATTTCATGAATACAAGATAATGGCACTATACAAGTACTTATTAGGTGGTTCAAACTTTAACCCCTAATCCGTTTTCGGTCGCTGAACATCGCTTTTCTTTTAAGTCATAACAGATACCTCGGTCAGGCGTGTTTTGCCCATACGTTTCAAGTATTAAGTTCTTTAAGTATATAATTGTGAATCTTGATCCATTAGTGAAAGTGTTTGCCCAGCATGAATCCTATGTCGATTTGCGAATTCTCTAAATATTGTCACACCAGGTTTCCAGCGACCAGGGTGTCATAAGGAACCAATGATAATATTATCTCAGGGGCTGAACAAGCTTGTTAATCTCACGATCGCGTGTCCATAGGTTGGTTTCTATTTCGTAATATTTCAGCGTAAAAATCCCTTTTTATTTAAGTAGATTCTTTTTAGTGGCATACTCATACAGAACCAACATAGCCCAACATTCAAATATTATGTTCATACCTTGCGCTTGTTGCGTGAATACAATTCATCTATTTGATTATATGAGCCTCGCTCTTTGAAAAGGCGATTAAATGCATGTGCGTAAAGTTTCGTCCCAGATTAGCCTGTGCAACCCACACAAGCTAACCAGGGACGACACTTTCCGCTTGTATTCTATTTTTAATTAAAGGGAAGACTGTATTGACGAAATTTCAGTTTAGGCGAAAAGTGTCGTCCCTACTTAGCATGCGCGGACTGCACAGGCTAATCTTGGACGACACTTTACGCACATGCATTTAACCCCCTTTTTTCAGAGCGCGATTCATATATTATAATGCCAGTTTAAAACTCACTTACAACTAGCCTCATATAAGTTGGAACACACAGGGACATAATTTATTTATTTCCAACCTCTAAGCCTAATTATATCAATGGTAAGGTGAAACCGGTCCATTTACCTGTTTATGAAATTGAATACGCATATGTAAGAAGTGAGCACCATGCTCTCGATAAGTATCTCTACATAGGATATAATTATACGTATAATTAATCCGTTCGCATTTCTTCACATAAAAGATGAGATTTTAGTTTTTAGATTAATAGTTTCAGAATATTCCATTATTGATACTAGTACATTGTTTATTGTAATTTTCTTATACATGATGAGTATTTACTACAATGACTTAACCTTTGCAGCAAATTTTTATATATTTTTTTAAAATTGTTTTACAAAATAAGCGAGAACATTTTGGTGACCGATATCACACTCTCATTTTTTTTTAATGAAACAGGCCTTTCTTCTAAAAGTATATCACACTACTCACTACTACGTGCCTATCGGTATTGCTTATTCGTCTCCTTAATCTATTTGTGTTATCCACACTCTTGCCATTTTTCTAAAACTTATACCTTTTTCACATGGTAGAAAGATTATGGCGCACACGACATAAGCTGCTAAACAGAACACATTGAACACAATTGCTCACCCGAGTGGCAGCATTTGATTCCGCGTATTCTTGAGTCACGATCCAGTCACCAGCACAGGCACTCGGCATTAGCTTCTACCCCCTATCAAAACTCTCAAAATTGTCCATTTGTTATACTCAATACCAAACAAAAAACGAGTCGAATTTTTTTATAAGTAAAAAAATATAAACAAAATCCCAAGTGCCTGTGATCACCAGCGTGCAATGATATACAGATGTCAGCGACATACACAGTCGATAACTGTTTTCGGATTTCAAGCTGCTTTGGTTGTCTTCTTAATTAAAGCCACACACCTTATTTGGCATAGTAAATTTAAGTATAAATAAGAAACATATTTTATCAATGCCAATTAAGCGGTACCGTTTGAAAAATAATAAATTACTTGCTAACTAGGCTATAGATTTAATTTTATCTATGCCAATTATGCATCTGGTTGTTACAAGGTAGAAATCCGTCTTTTTTTGCGCTTTACAACTTAAAAATAATCGCGTTTGTCAAAATGGACGTATAATATAGAAATTCTACTTTCGGTTTTAAAAGCGGTGATTCCCGGTTGAAAAATGATAAAATACTTGCTAACTAGGCTATATATTTAATTTTAGCTATGCCTATTTTAATATATCTGGTGGTAACAAGGTAGAAATCCGTATTTTTGCGCTTTAAAACTTAACAGAATCGCGTTTGTCGAAATGGACGTATAATATAGAAATCCTACTTTCGGTTTTAAAGCGGTAATTCCCGGTTGAAAAATAATAAATTACTTGCTAACTAGGCTATAGATTTAATGACAATGTTGCGCACTTTCAAATTGCATCTATATGCATTGATTAACATGTACTTCATTAATTTTTCAGGGTGTGTGGCTTTAAGCTTCAGTGGGTGGTATGAAAATACGTCACGGCAATGACTTGTGATGGATTTGTAAAGTTTTAAGGTTTAAAATGACGCAGGATTTATGTACCGGATTGAGTGTTATTGCTTAATTATCATTGTATTTTACCGATTTATATTTGTTCAACGTGTGTAGAATACGACGAGGTTAACACGACATGTAATATATAGCACAAATGATCTTGCTACATTCTGTACACACCGGACCGTACTGACCTGTATAATTAACCTTAAAGAATTATGGGTACTTGGACGAACGATTCTAATTTTCAAACATTCACTGTGACAATGACTTTTACTTTTGGTGTGAATCATTGCCATTATGCCACTACCACTGACACCTTTATGTATACAATCCTCATCCATCGTTGTTACAAATGTTAAATTGCCGGGATTAGTTGGTGGCTTAGTTTAAAATTGGCGATGCGTTTTGAGGTGAGGTGGCAATAATGTAGTGACGTCTATGTTTAGAATGGACCTTGGTATGTTTCACGTGATTTATTGTGTAGTTAAACATTGGTGATGCGTTATGAAGCTTAGTATAGAGGTGTAGTGACGTCACGGTCTATGTATAAAATTTATTGTTAAGTTAGCGTATGCGACGTAATAAAGGTAAGGTCTTAAATCAAACAACTAATGCAAATCCTCTAAACTTCCATTGACTTTAAAACTTTCAGCTAATGCGGTTCGCTGGTTGGACCCTTGCATTCAAGTACAGTTGCTACCACACTTGCTTGTATCAGAAGGTAACTATTTCCTTTCCCAAATTAAACAAGACGTAATGAGGTGCCATTATACACTATACCGCATATCTCAATTGTCCTAATTCATCCGACTCTGTTTTGTAAAAAGCAGGCATGCATACATTATTTTATCTCAACAGAACCTTGTAAATAACTTTAACCTTTCATTGCCTACCTCGAGCTTGTAGGGGTGATGGTGTTAAGCATTCTATCGCATGCGTGTTCAAGGCAGCAGATAGATAGATATCTTGGGTAATTAGCGCGCACTTGTTCCCGTCAGGCGCGCCTGATTGTGTCGAAAGCTCTCGACAATTTTATGTAGCCGCAAAGTGGTTGGTGCTACTGTTACTGGTGTTTCTGTGATGTGAGAAGCGATATACCCAACTCGTTTGTCACTGCATTTGGCAATAGGGGCTTATTGGGTATGGGCTAGACCCGAAAGTTGTTGCACTCAACTGATTCGTGGAATGGAAGCCTGGCTGGCAAGCTAGTATACTTATGCTTGTATGTTCTGTTTCGTAAAATGTAAATTTCAAATAATATAATCAAAACGTCACAGTATCTACCTTGCCTCTATTCATGTTATTGATTCTGGAAAAAAAATAGCGAAATGTGATATTTTCTTTAGTTATATTATTGGCATTATAATAATTTTACCCATTACGTGCTTAACGTGTTTAATAATATGTCATAGTCGTTTAAGTAACGCAATCCAACACCTTAAAGCGTATATGAGCAACCTATCAAATAAAAGTTGCCAAAAATATCGTACTGCACAATGTGATGTTAATGAATATTTGCATGTCCATATCATCTACTGCTTGTCAGCGAAGCCAAATGCCGAAACCTGCCTTCGAATTCATCAACCCCCAGGTATAAGCTCTGCGTATTAATGATCCTTGCTCTGGGAAAACCGGGCTTAATGTATGTGTGTAAAGTATCGTGCCAGATAGGCCTGTGCAGTCCGCAGATACATTTATCAATGTAGATTATTAAGTCCTCGCGTCCTCTGTTAGTATTGGGTATACCAATTGATGCCAAAATGTTTATATTTAAAGATTGTTTTTAATGTAGACATTCTATTATTTCCAAAGGGTTACATATCTTTTATAACAAGTTCCATGGGGTGTTTATGGATTTGTTAGCAAAACTAGTACGGGCTTGATCGTATCATTTCATCAACATAATAAATAATAATTATATTATTATCGTCATCATCATTGTCGGTCGTCTTCATAAACAGAGTCACTCTAATTACAGAAAAGGCAGACGAAATACAAGAAGAAACCGAACACGTTGTTATAGGAGCAATAACAGTAGCAACAAGAACAATAATCAGCAATAAGAATGGCAGCAACAACGATATAAATATGTATCGCTGTCTAGATTCGTCACATTGAATAGTTCAGCCCCGCCCCCCCCAGAAACACACACATTTTAACTCCCAAAGCCGAAATGCAGACTGCATTCGCTCGATTTTGCTCCGCTCCGCTACCATATCACTTTCACTTGCACTTGAAGCAAAGGTGTTGAAAAAAAAAGCAGAGTTGCTCGTTCCGCAGTCAAAACACGGACACGATGATGTTTCAGAAACACCTTTATTGCCAACGTGCACATCGTGGGAAAGTGATTCGTGAAGGGAGGCGATTATATGCCCTCGGCTTTGCGTAGCTATATGTAGAATGTAGTTTTGGATACCTTGATTTTGTCAGATTGTAAAGACCGTTTTTTAAGACACATTCCTCCGTGTGGACAATGAATTCATTATGACTGTATAGAGATAAGTGAACCATAATGTATTTTCGATCATGTTATTATACAGTACCCAAGAGCGTTTATTCATATTTAATTAAGATATCATGCAATTAAGGTATCGTCTTTGTTAATCAAAGCCACTAACCGGCGATACAACCACACACAGTTACCGCTCTGATGTAAGCTATTATCAGTAGTTATACATAGGGAACCGTTTTGTTGAATTGCGAATATTGATATTTTCTTACCATATTTTAAACATTATAGCTTTCAACATTATGACCACACTGATAAATATGCTCGCATCCTGCACATCAAAACATTCCACATATCTTCAGAAAATAACTTCTGTTGGTACAAACACGTTTAACAACGAATACTTTGTTGTGCTGATCTGTATACATTATTAATGTTCTTCGATATGAAGTTCTTAACTTTCTTTTAAATTATGCATGTGTTCGATCTTCAGTACATTCATCTGTTCAGCGTGCCCTGGAAGAATTATCGGATTATGAATTATCAATTGAACCTCGCTCTGTGAAAAGGGGGTTTAATGCATGTGCGTGAAGTGTCGTCCCAGATAATCCTATGCAGTCCGCACAAGCTAATCAGGGACGACACTTTCCGGATCGATTGTTTTTTTCGTTTAAAGGAAGACTCTTCTTGACCAAAATCCCGTTTAGGCGCAAATTTTATTCCCTGGTGCACAGGCTAATCTGGTACGACACTTTACGCACATGCACAATTGCACAATGTACTGATTCATTTAGCAGCAAGATTTAAACTCATTTACGTTATTTCTGGACTAAACTACGAGTTACTTGGTACAACTGTCACATATTGTGCTAGTAGCTGACATAATGTTTTTGAAGGAAATCATTTTATTGGTTTGCTTATAGAGACATATCCAAGTTGATAATATGTAATATTTATTTGGACCTGCTATAATATATTAATGTAAAAGTGATCTTATTATAAGTTCAAACTATATATTAAACACAAACGTTTTCGTGTTTGAAGAAATAAGACCATTCCATTGCTTCCGAAGTACAAGTTAATGACAAGTTTCATTACAAGTTAGCCCTGTGAGTCCGAAATGGATTTATAAATTTATTAGACACTATATATATATATATACTGTTCGTCCCGTAAATACTGGACGGAACCAGTGTAACCGGTACGTTAGAAATTGTCGTTATTTTTCTCAAAGTAATGGTCACGAATTATCTCCGAAATTACGAACAAATGCTAGGGTATGATCCAAATATACGATTGTTTCTAGACATGTTTTCGGTCCAATTATTGTCTCGCAAGGTTAAAAGACGAAATTGCATCAGCCCTATTGTCTCTCCCTGAGCCTAAATAACCTCCATATCAGCCCTGTATTGGAAATAAAAGATTTGGCCACTTTGACTAAAGCAAGTTGATCAATTCCCCCCTGCTTAGCTTTCAATTGTACAAACACAGTCTCTGTGAATGCCCACATTTTCGGACCATAATTGTCACTTCGTTGTCATTTGGAACACTGTCGTGTCATAAACCCGTTACCACTAATACGGTCTTTGGACGAAGCGACTATAGCAAAAGTCAAGCGCATACGTTACTGATTTTAATAATTAATAAAGCCATAAAAGTAACATGCGTGTACATTGTTCTGTAAAAGATCAATTTATGACCACGTGACTCTTTTGTTTTACCACCTATGCGTCCTTCCTACACCATAACCATATAACGTAAGTTTGATTATATCTTCATGCAAAATTCCTTTCCGAAAACCACCAATCTTAATCCGATATCATACAACGAATCATGTCTTAGCTATCTTTTTACAACTGCCAATCTGAGTTTTTTTTCCTCTCTATATCGACGAATGGTTGGACTTCTGATGAAACACACGTTTGAAATACGTTTGTTAAATTGTAATGGGCCGATTAAACTTTATCGGTAACTCAGATGCCATAGGAAATAGAGCAAAACAATTCGTTAATCGGCTTTTTCCGAGTTAGTTGTTCTGAAATCCTGTTGACTGATTTCGTCTCAATACCGGAAATATTTACCAAGAGTATAACAATTATTTTGTTTACAGTTGAAGTCTATAAATCACGTTATCCTCCATACAACATAAAAAAATGATTGAAATACAGTTTCAGCTCCTTTTGAGTTCTAAGTGATTCATTTCGTTTGAACTAGTCATTAATTTTTCCAGGTGATATTATATTATACATCTCATTTAAATATAACAAGTTTCACATCTCGTAAAAAGGAAGCAAGGTCGCAAGGTCATGCAGTTGCGTTTCATATGAAACTTTTCACACAATCTCCCACTACGTCTGAATACTATAATTGATGGATCACTCTTCTGGGAATATTTACAACCAATAATAACACGATAACACAAAATGGCAGTTTCTTTTTTTACTAAGGATGATGTTTCCCATTTTATATAAACCACGAGATGCCAAATGCCGGGTCGTTTTTCGCGGGTGCATTAACTTTGGGCACGTGAGATTTCATATAAATATAAAAAAGCATCGTTAAGACGTGTATACCTATGCCCGATTCAGGAGCCCCGATAGACTGTCTAGACACAGAGAAGTTGCACTGTAAAAGAAAAACATCGTAATTATCTAGCTGGACATACGTAAACTAATATAAACTATGTACTAGAAAACAATGAACATCGAACCATACTGTTAATTAAGAAGGCTATAATATCACACCAATGAGTATATCTCCAGTCTACCTTCGACATGTTATGAAAATTACCAGCCATACTCTAAACAGGGTGCACTAAATGCAAGCACATGTCTTGAATTGTATTGCATTTAATCGGAGCAATTGTCGATATTGGAAACGCCAGTCTCGATGCTGGTTAATGTAATATCTATCACAATCTTTTGAATGCCTTCTTAAAGCGAAATAAAACCTCGATTTCTGTAATTTTCACTTTTTATAAAGATACACTTTCACTTGTTAGTTGTAGGCCAAAGAATAAATCTCGCATTCCGACGAAAGCCGTGCCGTTTTTAGATTTTATGTATACATTTTTGGCCGAAACTGTCTTTATTAACTTTATTTCATTTATAAATACTAGTATTTTTTTCACAATTTAGCATTGACCATTTGGTCACTTGTGATAACCTGTAGACTCTTTATACGATATGCTATTCAGTGATTTGGTACACTGGTGTTAGACTCTTTGTATCTTTACAGTTATTACAACTTTGTAAAAATTTATTACTGATTGAGCGCTACTTTAACTCCGGGAGTTTTTTCGTCGCTCTATTCGCCTATAATCATCGCCACTGTCACGTCTTGGTTATCTGCATTCAAAGCCGTAATTGGTTTTAATGGTGATTGAATCAATTGCAATAATAACGTTTTCACGCGTATTGCCTCCCAGCGCGCCTGAAGATGCTCGCGAACACATTGGACGTAATGTACCGTGGACTATTAAACGATTTCTTTAAATTAACTTACTGAATTTTAACAAAAGATTATCATTTTGCAGAGTAGCTCAACTGTGTTGGGTAATGCGTTGACAATATTGGTATTTCATCACGCAAACTGACACACCGAGTTAATAAAAAAACATTTAACTTGTTCAGAGCTGCACCGAAATTGTCTATTGAATCAATCAACGACTGCCAATTATAGTTAAGATTTTGGGTTAAAATGTCCTGTTTAAAATAAGAGATAATACTCTTTCGTCGTCAAAGGTCTTTTGATTATGAAGGTATGTCGAAATGGAAATTCATTCCGAAAGAGCTTTTCTGTAATTTAAGACCTAGTAAAAAATACATTGGCGGACGCAGATGTTTTGTAATGCAAGTGAGAATGTTGACTGTATCGCTTGGTGTTTTGCTATTTGCTATTATCTATAAGTGCCAAACGCATGTTATACATTGGTCATATAGACGTGTTCATTTCAAAATGCTTAAAATTCGATTCTGGTCTACATCGAATAGCTTTTGCATTCTATTCAGCAACTAAAGTAAATACGCAATATAAAGACCAAAGTCGTCCATGTTATCACTTTGTTTAACGATTCTACAGTTTCAATATTAACGAATCTTAAGCTTCAATATCAACTTATTCATCGAAATATGTATGCATATTATGACGACAAAATGAGAACTTCTTTTATTTATCACAAATCGATGAAGTTATGTCTTGAAAAAGGTTTTGTTCCCGCAACGCTTTGTTCGGGAATATAAGAATATGTTTAAATTCTGAAGATAAGGCCTAATTTAGAACCGATAAAAAGTAATATGCAAACATTACATTTCAGTCACCGAAGGAAGATATGTGTCGACTTCTTGGCCTTCTGAAACATGAAACCATGTACTTGCAGATTTTATTTCTCAACTATCAATCCATTTAATGGATAACTTTATTTGAAAACCTCCCTAAATTGCAAGAAATTAACAACTGCAATAAAACATGCAATTTGAAGACAACATCAATCGCAGCAACAGCAGCAGCAAC
Source organism: Dreissena rostriformis (assembly GCA_007657795.1). NCBI lineage: Eukaryota > Metazoa > Mollusca > Bivalvia > Myida > Dreissenidae > Dreissena > Dreissena rostriformis. Next base: position 29,148 of record VMBQ01005975.1, on the reverse strand, counting down.
AACAATGACGGCAAAATCACCAACAGTCACTAAAATTTTATATAAAAATGGGAGCTTTCTTCAAATTGAATAAGCTGCAATCGTAATAGACATCTGATGGAAACAATTCATATTTACATACCATGTTGCTAAGTGTTTATTAAACCAACTAGCGTTTCAACAAGTAGTTTCAGACCCAGGATCCTAGGTTAGTTATGCAAAGTTGACGCCTCCTCATATGTGGAATGCAATCCAGCAAGGCCTCAGACCTTCTTAAATTTTGTTGCATCAACTACTGTTTGATCTGAATGGTGTGTTACCATAAATTTTCTTAAAGAAACCGAACAACCTTTATGTACACGAAACGATGCTGAGTTCTCTTTTGGATACAGCAATATGTTTTCGAGCGTGTTTGTTCCTTTTGTCTAATTGTGGTAGCGCCGCGTATATGTCGGCGAATTCGACAATCGTGTTTTATGATATTCCAGGCGTCGTTATGACTTCGCCTATGTCGTTTTATAACCTCCCAGACATATGTTATTATGGGCTCTGAATTAAGTGCTTTCAACAACAATAGAGATAATTTTAATACGTCTGAATTAGTGCGGAGAAAACAACCATACGCGGCCCATAAATATTGGTACGAAGCGCCTTCGAGGTCTCACTATCGAAAGCTATGAGCGAGTTATGGGGAACTTTGGACCAAAGTGAGCAATATATCGACACTGCAATGTTTTATATACGTCAAAATTAATAAGTATTTATGTTGTGTTGATTATTAAGCCTCCCTAGAGACAAACTTGCGCAAACTTTTAAACTATTACCGTTGTCAATGTACATTCATTTGTATGCGTTTGTTGGCACGGAGACCAAAATAGTCTACCAAAATATTATACAAGTTGATTAAGCTTTCATTGATTGTCTACCAAAATATTATACAAGTTGATTAAGCTTTCATTGATTGTCTATCGAAGCCTATTATATGTAAAGTGCCTACAAGGCCGATTGCAAAGAATAACATACATTATGCGAAAAGAAAGGAAATTTAGACAACACGCGTATTTGTATCAATCGGTTTAACCAGAATTTACACACGACGCCCGTGTTCTCATGCTGCTATCGTCCAAATCATCAAGGCTGAAGGTCAGCGAAACTACATACCAGGGGTCAAGCCCACGGGTTCCGTCAAGCCCCGTCTCTCGTTCGGTCTGCTGGTCTAATTATAGCGCTGAACGAGATTCGTGAAATGCTTTTGAACTGCCATCAGAATCCCCGCAATTGCCTTTGTGTTAAAAGCTACTTATTTGATGTTTTGTTGTTCGAAACCATATTTTGGACATTTAAAAAAATAGCAACAATAATTCAGGACTTTCCAATTGATCAGATGCACACCATCTCTTTTCTTATATTATACCTTTCACGCCTAAGCTATAGATGTACCACAATGGATTACCAAAGAACATTCTACATAACGATTCTCTCTATGAAACAATTAAAATTACATTAGCCGAGAGACACCAAGTAATAATAGTTTTCCAATCCACTATGCATTTTGATTGCACCTTAACCAGCGAATTCTAAAAAAGATACATTGAGCATAAATACTGGCCGTGAAAGGGTCAAACATACCAATTAAATAAACTTATATTTCATAGTTTAATGTCCGTAAGGTTGAAGAACGGAACAGCACAGAATAGGCAGTTTATTAAGACTTAGACATAAGAACATCGTCTTTAATGCATATAATTTTAAATACAGTAATGTCACGTGTCAGTAAACTAAAGTAGGTAACCAAATCAATAATACAATACATGTATATATATATGTATGTAAATTCAATGGAATTTCGAAACAAAATAAGAACAGCGAACAACAACGATTTTGAATAGAAGAAACATAATAATTTTTAAGGCATTACGGACAAACTATTACGTTTCATTTACTATGGTATATATATATATGTACAAAAAGAAGAAGTATGTGTAGCTATTAAACAACATGTGTACTTCTAAGAATGTTATGAAGAAAAACATTGTATACATTTAATGCTTCGCAGTTTCATTAAACAACCCTACGTAGATGTTTATGTACCGGTACGCTATTAGAACAAGGCATTCGGACGATTTTGAATTGCCATTGTTTTTGTTGGTGTATTGTGTGGTGCATGGATGCGTAACAACTACAGCAATACTACATTTTTTTGTTAAGTCAAGTCAATTTTATTGGCAAATACATTAGTACATAGACAAACAACGTATATAAGACATGTTTTGGCAGTGTAAACAAATGTCTGTCCAACATGATGACGAAAAGTATGGTATATATAATTATTACATTGACTTCACATGCTGACTAAATAATTGAGCAATGCAATTCTGTTAAAATCCCCAGAACGCCAATTACATCATTCGTAAAACAATAAAACAAAGTATCTAGCATTGTCTACACTAGTGAGGGGGGGGGGGATTTGTTGAAAACGAAGTCGCTACTAAGAAAATAACAACCAAACGTCACATGTACATTGTTCAAGCACACTGAGAAGGGGAGCAATAATTGGTACCAAGACTGATCCGAATCGTTGAAATAATCAAATCAACGCAGCGCACAATTACCCCAATACTATTTGATGAAATATTAAACATGTCGATTGGATGACTAGGTTCGTGCTGGAGAAAACGCCTTTGGTTGTAGCGTCCTGGAGGCGAATCTGTGCGTTTCTTCAACGAAACTAAAATTGCGCTTCACTCGCGGTTGTTCGTTTACCATTTATTAAGTTATGAACGCTATTTAACTTCTTAAGTCATTAAATTGACCAATACTAGTAGTTGGAATTTTTTTTTTCGTCAAATAATGTTTGTTATTAGCAAGAAATACAAAATCAACTTAAAATAATCAATCTGATATATTACAGACTTGAACTCGATTGCAGGGCAAAGAAGATGAATCCGCATTTTACTAAATATGCTGTACAAAAAATATAACATTTTTCTGACGAAATTTTCAGTCTTTCATTCGTTTTTCAACATAAAACAACTATAGGCGATACACAATAATGCGCACATAAACACATTTTTTCATTGAAATTAGAAGAAAAGAATAAATTAATCCAATCGATTCAAGAAACGTCCTTTATTTGTATGAAAGCTTTTCATAAATATCCTTCATTTAGAACCGGCCATCTGGACTAATCTATCACATTCAAATGGATCAACATGCTGGACAATGTATACAAAGCTCAATAATGGATCACTATATTTGTTCACAGCGAAAACCAGTCATTTCTTGGTGTAATTTTACGAAGTAACTAATTATTAGAATGTCAAAAATCACTCAAATCATTCACGTGTTCGATTTTATGTTGTCATATTAGAATACATTCGAACAAAATCTTGGAAGCGCTATCACGTTAGACATGATCGGCAAACATAGCTGACAAAAGCAGAAACCGATCTGTTCGTCTGCTAGAAAAATAAACAGAGGGTTAATCACGTGATAGTCAAGATGGCGACGTCCATGTTTATTTTTTAAATACCGATCACTTTTTAGCCATATCAGCAAAAAAGTTATCAGCGTTTATTACGAACTAATATTCGCTATATATCTCGACTTTACTTGCTACGCAATTTCTTATCGGGATTACAAAATAATAGCTACCGCTAAGAAAATTCGTAGCGAGTAAAGCGAATATTAATACGAAATAAACGCTAATCACTTTCTTACTGATATGGCTGAAAAGTGATCGGTATTTAGAAATTAAACAAAAGTAATAAAGGATATAAAACGGCGGATGACACCTGTCTCAGCATGGAGGTCGCCATCTTGACTATCACGTGATTACCCCCTCTGAAAAAATAACTGAATCTAAAACTTGCATGGGTAATTGTTGTCATTATTTTGAGCAGTTTACATAAAACGGAAATATTTATGGTTTTACATCCTTCATGTCATTCGTTGCAAGAATATTTTTCCGCTCATTGTATTAACTCCCAATAACAGAAGATAACTTCAAAAATAAAACTACGTGGTTTTCTTGCCTGACTTTCGTTTAGCGCACTGTACAGTTATGGCGTTTAACATTTAATACGTTTATCTAGAAATAATAAAAAAAGTCATATAGACTTAAACAAAATGTTATTCTTATCAATCGTATACGCAATTCCTATATACATAATTATGAGAGATTATAAAATTACTTTCATATCTGCTTTCCAATTTCATTATATAATTACAAAATATATGTAGTAAAACTATAAAATGTCAAAGCTTTCGTCGGTTTTCATAACTTCATATCAAGAATAATACAACAGTGCACTGATAATCAAGCAAAACACTACACGAAAAATGTGGTACTCCGATAGATATATAAATATCACCAAACACAGAACACTAAAACTATCAGGGCCTCTGTTTTAACAAATGTATAGCATTTTTGCCAGTTATTTCAACACAACAGAATGATATGAGTTTGATTCTCATTCACTTATGGCAATAAATTATACTAAATCTTCCTATGGTTCTCACGTGGCAAGCTTATAAACGTCGCCATCAGTCTTCTTAAGCTAATTTTATGAATACAAGATAATGGCACGTCAAATACTTATTAGGTGGTTCAAACTTTAACCCCTAATCCGTTTTCGGTGGTCGAACATCGCTTTTAGTTTAAATCATAACGGATACCCAGGTCAGTCGTGGTTGGCCCGTACGTTTCAAGTATTAAATTCTTTTAGTATATAATTGTGAATCTTGATCCAGTAGTGAACGTGTTAGCCCAGCATGACTCCTATGTCGATTTGTGAATTGCGATTATCTAAATATTGTCACAACAGGCTTCCAGCGACCAGGGTGTCATTAGGAACCAATGATAATATTTTCTTAAGGGCTGAACAAGCTTGTTTATCTAACGATCGTGTGTCAATAGGTTGGTTTCTATTGCTTATTATTCCAGCTTAAATATCCCTTTTTATGAAAGTAGATTTTTTTACGGCGTATTCATACAGAGCCAACATATCCCAAATATTCAATTATTATGTTCATAATTTGCGCTTTTTTCGCTCATAAAATGCATATATTTTATCGTAATAGCCTCGCTGTATGAAAAGAAGGTTTAATGCATGTGCGTCAAGTGTCACACTTTCCGCTTTTATTGAATTTTTCGTTTAATGGAAGACTGTTTTTGGCGAAAATCCAGTTAAGGCGGAATGTGTCGTCCTTGATGAGCCTGTGCGGACTGCACAGACTAATCAGGGACGACATTTAACGCACATGCATTTAACCCCCTTTTCACAGAGCGAGGCTCATATACAATAGTGCCAGTTTACAAATCAAATACACCTAACCTCATATTATTTTGAACACCCAGGGACATTGTTTATTTCCGACCTCTTAGCCTAATGCTGTCAATGGGAAGGTGAAACCCGCCCATTAAACTGTTTATGAAATTGAATACGCATATGTAAGAAGAGAGCGCTGTGCTCTCGATAAGTATCTCTAAGTAGGATATAAGTATATGTATAATTAATCCGATCGCATTTCTTCACTTAGTTGATGGGATTTTGGTTTTAAGATTAAAAACAACTTGAGTTTCAGCATATTCAATTATTGATACATTGTTAATTGTGATTTACTTATACATGATGAGTATTTACTCCAATTACGTATAATTAAATGATATTAATTAATGTTGCTCTTAACCTTTTCAGCATTTTCTAAATTATTTTTTTTGTATTTTTATGTTTAAATTGTTTTACAAAATTATCGAGAACATTAAGGTGACCGATATCATTTTCTCATTTTCTAAATAAAATAGACCTTTCTTCTAAAGACATATCAAATTAATTACTACTACGTGTGAATCGGTATTGCGTATTCGTCTCCTGATTTTTTTTTTACCCACAATCTTGCCATTTTTCAGAACTTATACCTTTATCACCTGAAAAAAGATAATCGTGCATATGACATAAGTTGATCATGCATTTTTGTAGACCGGTCCGGTCGAGGCACTCGACATAAGATGCTACACCCCTCCCCAGCTGCACAAAACCCTCAAAATTGTCCATTTGTTGTTACTAAACAAACAAAAATTGAGTCGATTTGTTTTACTTATTGAAATATATACATGTATATAATTAAAAAATTACATTTTTCGACTCATTTTTTTTAGTTATTATGTATAACAAATGAACAATTTTAAGAGTTTTGGTAGGCGGGTAGCAGTGTGTGTGGGGGAGGGGGCAACTAATGCCGACAGCCAGTGGATTGAACAGAACACATTTAACAAAAATGCTCACTCGATTGGAAGCAACTGATTCCCCACTTTTTTTTAATATGAGATTTATTTACAGGTGCTCCAGCGTCTTCACGACTGCTCCATGTATACACCTGCCCCTGTGACCTTTCAGGGGAAAAAGATTAATTTTGAGCCAAAGTAGGTAAATTTACCCCGGCTTCCCGGATTTTCGCCAAAGATATAATTTAGATCCGAATAGACCAGTGCACGGTGGCCAATGAGACCTTAATGTGCACTGGTAAAACAAAAAAAAATAGACAATTTCAAGACAACCCTTATGTCAATATTTGAATTTCAGATAATCGGACTGCTTTTGACAAAATCGACTCTATGTGGTCAGGCGCTCGAATTGTGTATTGAGACCCGAGTGATCTCCGGCGATCAAAAGACATTGGAATAATCAGCCTGAATAAATAGACAAACAAAGAATTTAGATATTTGGATTTAAAAAGTTAAAATTTGTGTTTATTCTCAAGTATCAAAGAGAGTGTCGGTCAAGTCCTTCAAACGGCTTAATATGGGTAATTAAAGCACCTCGCTTAATTTGATTAAAAATTTAGGCAGACAAACAAATATTATCTTTATTTTTTCGTCGAAATCGGCGCTAATTTAATTTAAATGCCTTAATTTGATATTAATGTGACGACATCGTGCATTAACTGAAATCTACATGTTTTACTACATTACTATTTTGTAATTAAGAAATGATGTGCAATATCATGTTTGATTCCGTTTAATGAAACGCAGAAATATTTATTCCCATGTTCATATGCATAGACCCCCGAATTTATTGCATTGTTTGTGCAAAGTATTTTTTAGACAATAACCCGGCGAAAGTATTGTTTAACCACGCCCCGGTGTCGATTTGGAACCGTGTTTATTGTCCGGTATCCTCGTTAAATTCTCGGGGCGTTTTATGGGCCGTTTTGCTAGTAAATTTTCATCAAAGGCCCTGTTTTTGCTGTCATTTTAGCCTATTCTCCATGGGAACACCATCATCAAAGAGCGCGAAAACGAGTTTTATGGGCAATTTTATAAGATGAATATACGAAGCGGTGCAATTTATTTGCTAGTCAAGCGTGTCGAGTGATAACAAATTCAATACAAAGAACGGGACCCAATGTGATATACCGGTATAATTGCTTATTATTTCGTGTCTTCCAAAACCTGAAATACGGCTTTGATGACTTGTAGACAATTAATATGCCATACGTGCTAGTAATATGCGACCTTTATAATTATTAATTTGGTCAATGTGTTGTGAATTGGTGACGTCATTGGTCCGTTTCGACGTTAAAACCTAAACTTTTGATGGCAGAGAACTATCGTGCAATAAATCTCTGATTTAAAGGTATCTCGCTTCAAAAAATCACAAGCGATTACGTAGAAATGAAAATTAACAGGTAAGCTGAAAGGCACGATATATTTACGCACTCTAGAAACGGTAAGGCCAAATACAAAAATAGGTCCGTTTCCGGTCGCCCGACCGTGTCTCCAGAATCGGCGCCGACCCTCAACTTTTTATTGGGGTCGCCAAAAAAAAAAAAATGTTCATTTTCGTTTTTTTTCCGGTTCATTTCTCCATTCTAGGACCCGGTAGACAAAAAAAATCCCTACCTACCGACCCTGTTTTTTTTCCCAAGGAGACCGGAAACGGACCTTTTTTTGGCCTAATTGTCACAGTGTAGCATTTCTCGAGTTACCACTTATCTTCGAGTGCCTTTTCGATACGAATCACTGCCAATCAATGTCGCGAGATTAAATTTTAATGTGCTTTAAAGCTGCAAGTTACATTTAATTCGCAAAAAAAAATGATTCTGTGATTGATAAGTCCGTAGCTATTATCAGTAATCAAACTGAATGACTTTAAGAAAAGTTCATAGTATACACCCGGCATTTTAATGAGATTACTCGAAATTTCTGGCTGATTATCAAATGTCAGCCAAGACATCCTTATCTCATGGCAGCGAAAATATTCGGAATTTCCCTCTTACAGAATTCCGTTTAGCTAAATAGAAATGAGTCACGCTCTGAAAAAAGGTGGTTTAATACATGTGCGTAAAGTGTCGTCCCAGATTAGCATGTGAACTTCGCACAGGCTAATCAGGGAGGACACTTTCCGCTTAAACTGGATTTTCATTCAGAAGAGACTTCCTTTAAACGAAAAATATCATAACAGCGGAAAGTATCGTCAATGATTAGCCAGTGCGGACTGAACAGACTTATCTGGGACAGAGACGTAGATAACATCTACGTCTCTGTCTGGGACGACACTTTACGCAGATGCATTAAACCACCTTTTAACAGAGCGAGGCTCAAATCTATTGGGGTGAACAAACCTCGATTGTGAACGGATCGTGCAGTCTTTGCTGAAAAAATCGTAAGGAGCATGGAATCATTATCTAAGCGGCCTAATCTTGACATAATCTACCCTGCTTGTTAAAGGGACTGTCAACCACGAATGACGAAAAAAGAAAAGTTCTAAAAATACCGTATTTTTTACAATTATTAGTTTATATTGATTAAAATATCACGACTGGTATATGACATTTCTTGAAAAAAGTTCATATTATCAATATATTCGGTAATACAATTTCGCGATGTGAAATCGAAAGTACATCGCGAAAATAGATGACATAACGATATACACACTATAAATTACGCAAGTAGATTGATCATTATATATATATATATATAAAATATACACTTCACTGCGCATGCATAATTTGCATTCCTGAGTTTACCACGTGACGATGATGATCAATCTACTTGCGGTTTTTATAGTTAACTGGTAGTTACCTGGCAGACATACCCAGTAAAATGTATTACCGAATATACTGAACATATGAAAACTTAACAACCTTTTTCAAGTAATGTAATATACCAGTCGTGATATTTTAATCAATATAAACTAATAATTGTTAACAAAATACGGTATTTTAGAACTTTTCTTTTTTCGTCATTCGTGGTCGACAGTCCCTTTAAATACAAGAGAAATTTAATACCAGGAAAAGAATGGCTTGTGATTTGTATAACCAGGGACCTTTGTTGTATAGGTCCCTGGTATAACAGAATCAGTGGGTTAAATGGGACAAAACTGTTTGTGTTTTGTGTTATGTGCTCGTATGTCATACAGAAGATATCACAGTGCATTGTTTTCCAGGGGGTAAACAATCAGGCACTTGCGTATAAAGTCTTCAATAACTTTTTAATATTGATAATGCATCAGCATTATACCAAGGTTAAATGGATATCAGTTGATCATCCTGCGCGTAAGGTTAATGTCGAATAAGTATGGTAAATGTACAACATTTCAAAAGTTCGGACGAAAACATCGAAAAATCAGCCGTTGGCCGCCATCTTTAGCAATAGTTAATATTTTTCTCACTTACGCTACAACAGTTGCTTGCGTACGATCTACCGCCTGTTTTCGGAAACTTTCTCAGAAAAAATCTAATTCGTATAAGAAACTTAAAACGCACATTAAATGTATATTTTAATAACGAAGACGAAACAAAGCAAAACATTCAGCTTAATTCACGCCCCTGTTCAAACCATAAAACGTTTAAAAACATATATAAAAAACCCACAATTTTGTCATGTACAATGTAGCTGCACGGCTGATTTCCGGCTAATCGGATCGCAGATTCACGTGAGGAGATAAGCCGGGTTCAAACAGGTCCTCGCGACCGGCCCGCTATCTCCGGGAAGTCGTTACCCAACCCTCAGGTTTGTTCGAGACGGGAAACATTTGTACGAAGGCATTTAAAATTTCAAAATTCCAGGCGGGAGTTAATTTCCCGCATCTGTGATATGTTAACGTGATGAATACGGTTCGTATTCCAAGGGGATTTAATGCATGTGCGTATGCTTAAAAAGTATCGTCCCAGATTAGTCTGTGTAGTCCGCACAGGCTAATCAGGGACGAAACTTTCCATCTAAACTGATGAATACGGTTCGTCTAGTTGGTGTGTTGTTGTTGCTGTTTTTATGTAGTTATCCTCTTTGCTTGTGTGTAAGTTTGTTGCGTTCTGTGTTCGTGCATTCGCTTGTGCATAAGCTTGCATTATTTCTTTATTTCGCGTGTGTTCGTTTTCGTTCTTTCGTTTCGAAGAGCAGTCGTTCATTCATCCGGCGTTCGGGCGTCCACGTGTCTGTCTGTTTAGAAAAGCATATTTGTTATTGAAAATGTGCCTCGCTCTGTGGAAATGGGTTTTATGCATGTGCGTTCCGCACAGACTTATCTGGGACGACACTTTCCGACTGAACTGGCTTTTCGTCAATAAGAGTCTTCCTTTAAACGAAAAATACAATATAAGCGTTAAGTGTCGTCCCTTCTTAACCTGTGCGGACTGCACAGGCTTATCTGGGACGACACTAAACGCACATGCATTAAACCCACTTTTCACACAGCGAGACTCAATTATGCAATATAGTATCATGTTGTTAAAAAAATATCACTACGTGTTTCAATACTTCTCTCAAATCCTTAACCTCGAGTTTTACCTATCGATGTTCAGTGATTCTAAAAGGCTGCTGGTGCTTGCTTTGTATTCCAATCAATTATCTGCAAATGGTTATATTGATTACATGTATTGAGTATTGATATGCACTGTCAGCATAACATGTTTATTGGATTTTTGTGATCAACGATTAAGTAAATGCCAAATAAATAAATAATGATTTTTTCCTGTCATACAAATGCATTATTTCATTGCTTTTCAAGTTATTGGAAAATTGCTATATATCAAATACTCTTATTGTTTGACATATGATAAAATATTGTTAACTTGTCTGCAACAGAAATTGATAGTATGATAGGAACTATTTTATTGATGTTTCTTTTTTTGCCCCTTTGGTCGTTGGTCCATTTCGACGTAAAAACGTAAACTTTTGAAATGGCAGAGAAATATCGTGCACTTAATCTCTGATTAACCGGTATCTCACTTCAAAAAATCACAAACGATTAGTCGAAATGAAAATTTATCGGTAAGCTGAAAGGCGCAATATATTTACGCAGTCTAGAAACGGTTACTGTCACATTGTAGCATTTCTCGAGTAACCACTTATCTTCGAGTGCCTTTTTGATACGAATCAGTGCCAATCAATGTCGCGAGATTATATTTTAATGTGCTTTAAAGCTGCAAGTTACATTTAATTCGCAAAAAAAAAGAATGATTCTATGATTGATAAGTCCGTAGCTATTATCAGTAATCAAACTGAATGAATTTAATAACAGTTCATAGTATACACCCGGCATTTAAATGAGATTGCTCGAAATTTCTGGCTGATTATCAAATGTCAGCCAAGACATCCTTATCTCATGGCAGCGAAAATATTCGGAATTTCCCTCTTACAGAATTACGTTTAGCTAAATAGAAATGAGTCACGCTCTGAAAAAAAAAGTGGTTTACCGGTAATGCATGTGCGTTAAGTGACGTCCCAGATTAGCCTGTGCAGTTCGCACAGGCTAATCGGGGACGACATTTTCCTTAAACTTGATTTTCATTTAGAAGAGATTTCCTTTAAACGATAAATATCATAACAGCGGACAGTATCGTCCCTGATTAGCCAGTGCGGACTGCACAGGCTTATCTGGGACGACACTTCATGCACATGCATTAAACCACCTTTTCACAGAGCGAGGCTCAAATCTATCTGGTTGAATAAACCTCGATTGGTAACGGATCGTGCAATCTTTGCAGCAAAAACCACTCGGAGCATGGCATCATTATCTGAGCGGCATTATCTTGACATAATCTACCCTGCTTGTTAAATACAAGGTAGATTTAATACGTGGAAAAGAATGGCTTAAGATTTGTATAACAGAATCAGTGGGTTAAATGGGGCAAAACTGTTTGTGTGTTGTGTTATGTGCTCGTATGCCTTACAAGATATCACAGTGCATTGTTTTCAGAAACGTTCACTGAACAACTTTAAATAGTATAAGAAACTTTAAAACGCACATTAAATGTAGATATTAATTACGAAGAGAAAACCAAGCAATCGGTTTATTTCATGTCACAGTTCAAACCATAAAACGTTTAAAAAACATGCAAAAAATAAATAAAATTGTCGTGTCATGTAGCTGCACGGCTGATTTTCGGCTAATCGGATCGCACATTCACGTGAGGAGATACGCCGGGTTCAAACAGGTCCCCACGACCGGTCCGCTATCTCGGGGAAGTCGTTACCCAACCCTCAGGTGTGCGCGAGAAGGTAAACATTTGTTCGAAAGCATTTACATGTTCAAAATTCCAGACGGGAGTTAATTCCCCGCATCTGTGACATGTTAAAGTGATAAATAAGGTTCGTTTAGGTGGTGGGTTGTTGTAGTTTTTATGCAGTGATCTTCTTTGCCCTGTTTTTAAGTTTGTTGAGTTCTGTTTTCGTTCATTCGCTCGTGCATGAGCTTGCGTTATGTCCTTCTTTCGTGTGTGTCCGTTTTCGCTCTTTCGTTTCGTAGGGCACTCGTTCATTCTTCTGACGTTCGAACGTCTACGTATCTGTCTGTTAAGAAAAGCATACTTGTAATTGAAAATGAGCCTCGCTCTGTGAAAATGGGGTTTTACGCATGTGCGTGAAGTATCGTCCTAGATTAGGTTTTGCAGTCCGTACAGACTAATCATGGACGACACTTTCCGCCTAAACTGGATTTTCGTCAAACAGAGTCTTTCTTTAAACGACAAATACAATAAAAGAGGAAAATGTCGTCCCTGATAAGCCTGTGCGGACTGCACAGGCTTATCTTGGACGAAACTTAACGCACACGCATGAAACCCCTTTTTCACAGATTTATAATATATTATCATGTTGTTAAAAATATCACAACGTAATGGATTCTACCTATCGATGGTCACTGATGGTAAAAGGCGGTTGGCGCTTGCTCTGTGTTCCAATCAAAAATCTGCGAACTACATGTATTGATTATCGATATGCACTGTTCGCTTTACATGTTTATTGGACTTTTATGATCAACGATAAAGTAAAAGCTAAACAAGTAATAAAATATGGATTTCTGCATGCCATTCGAATGAATTATTTTATTGATGTTCTTGTTATTGGAAAATTACTACATATCAAAATAATCTTAAATGATAAAATAAGAAAGATAACTTGACTACGACATTAGTTGATAGTATGATATGAAAAGAAACAATTATATTAATGTTATTTTAGCCCCTTTGGTCGTTTATTTTATCACGTCTTTCAACATGTCCTTGTCTATATCAGATGACCTGCGGGAACTCGATTGGACGTTACTATGCAAAATCCTGCTACATCGCTCTGGAACTCCGGCATGTTGTTGTTTTTCGTGTAGTTTATGCTGCGACTGCTGCTGCTGTTGATGATGATGAGGAGAAGGCTCAAGCTGATTATGATGATGGTGGTGGTGGTGGTGGTGGTGCTGCTGCTGCTTCTGATGATGATGATGATGGTGGTGGTGCTGCTGCTGCTGCTTCTGATGATGATGATGACGACGACGACGAAATCGATGACAAAATCGATGACCATGAAATGATGATGATGATGATGATGATGATGATGATGATGATGATGATGATGATGATGATGATGATGATGATGATGATGATGATGA
>VMBQ01005975.1:2081-12647 GCA_007657795.1 Dreissena rostriformis | reverse complement strand
CCCCGATATCAGACAGTTAATATCAACCAGTAGTGCGTTCAGTTGCAGCGAACGTTCGCCAATGATCGTTCGTTTCCGATTCGGTCTTATTGAACGATAAGTTCGGCGCGAACCTTTCAAGATGGCGGCTCCCACAGAATTGATTGCGATTTTGATGGAGGAAATCGCTAATAACACAGAAAGTACTTAACCAACACAATACACTATGTTTATAATTCAATTCATTTTATATAATACAAAAAAAATGAAAAATATCGAAGTTACACTGAAGTTACGCTGAACAACAACAACAACTTACTTGTCCGCCATCTTGGTTTCGCTAGCGAACTATAGCGAACTACCTCCCGAGACGGGTCGCTTCGGTTCGCGAACGTTCGCGGCGAACCGAGCGTTCAATAGCGAACGTTCGCGAAAGTTCGCTTCGGTTCGCGAACGTTCGCTGTAACTGAACGCACTACAGGTTTTATGCTGGTTTCATAGAGCAATTTTCACTTAGCTTATGAGCGGGAAAGAACAACATGGATACCAAAGCAATCTTGATCAGATAACTGGTGTTTACTTTGGTAATCATCGAAGTACCACTAACTCATACCAGCAACCAAATTAAAAAACTTTATATACATGCTCTTTGAAAGAAATAAAAGAAAAATTCATTTTAGCCTCGCTCTGTGAACAGGGGGTTTACCGGTTAAGCATGTGCGTCAAGGGTCGTCTCAGATTAGCCTATGCAGTACGCACAGGCTAATCAGGGACGACACTTTTCGCCCAACCTAGAATTTTGCCACGAAAAGACTTTCTTTAAACGAAAAATATCATAAAAGTGTCGTTTCGAGGCTCATTTATATGTTTGTTGTTTTTTATTAATATGATTTGTGACACTCCCAACTCAGCTCCATTAGAACTGCGAAGAAAAAACATATATGCATAATACTTGCAATAAGTTCATTACATTTGTAATGTAGAAAACAATAAGCATGCAAATAAAATACAACATAATTGCAATCAATAACAGCCATAATTATTGTCCTAAAGAAGAATGAATAATAGAACATGGTCTAACTTGGCAAAAACATGTCAATATTATTACGTAATCTCAACCGGGTGCCAGTAAACAGTTTGTTTTGAAACGTTTCAGGTATAGATATTACAGCAACTTCCGTCATTTTATGACTTGCACAGGTTCCCTAATATAATTAGCGAAAATTTACAGAGTTTCTGTCAAAATTACAATAAAGCGCATTACAGGGTACAAATTCCCATTGTTTATTTTCAAATGTCATAATAAAAACTCGCATATTTATGGCGGTTTCACTATCGTAAAAGGTAGATAATATAAATGTCAGCTAATTGCTCAAAATGCACACCTTTCTAAACAGGCGACTGTTTTAGGCCCTCGGGGTATTGGCTTGTAACTTAACACTCTTCAGCTGCCGTTGTGACAACTTGTTAGCTTTGATTTTTCATTAATATCTGTAATTATAAAGCGGTAAAATAAGTAAAACCGCGAGACGCGCTAAATACCACACGTATTGTTTAACGCAAATTACCGAAATATCTTCGAGATAGCGGTCTCAAAAAGTTGCAATAATTCCCATAGTTTAATCATTTGATAAACTGCATGTCTCGACTGTGATAAGGTAGCTGACAACGTAAGCTTAAATTTCGTGGCATCTATTAACACGAACATTTCTGTAACTCCAATTCTCATATTGGCGATGAATTCCATTATTAACTTGAATGTAATGCCCTCAATGATCTAAGAACTATATCCATATATGTTGTATAACTTGTAAATATTCTTTCCCTTAAAATGAACAAAAAGTTTGCTGTGTTATATGTAGCCCCTTCGATGTAATTAGTGTAATATTTGCTCATATTGTCATGTTATGCGTGAACTGAGCTTAAACTAAATAAACTTGGAAACTAGGAAATATTGCATGTTAAAATTAAGGGCAGTTAAGTGTTTTGCTACGAAGTATTCAATTATTTTAAATATTTGTTTGCTTCATTTTATATATGTTCGCAAGCAAATCTCGCATTCTTTTAAAATATCGTTGAACAATAAATTTTAACGTAGCAATAATGTTTCATGAAAGAAAACACAAAAATTACCTGCCAATTGATTATATTCGCTGTGCCCCATTAACTGCATTTTATAAATCCTTTAAGGCTACAATTTACATCGGATTACTTATATCAAAGGAAAAGCCGTCGAGCAAATCTGTTCATTTCATTTGCGATTGCCACCTTGAAGTTAATAATTTATTATATATCCGGTCTTACCATTTGTTTCTTCTTCACAATGCAAATGTAAGGTAACCGACATACTATGTGCATAAATTCGATCTTTAGCATAATTATAAATTATGTATTGTACAAGACTATGCACCATAACAAAGTACAACCATGAACAGAGGATTTCCAACTCGAATACAGGGCCCGTATTCACTAAAAAAATCTGAGACTTAATTCTAAGAATAAAGAATATTCTTAAAATTGGAATATGTAAAACATGTTTTAATTTTTAGTCAAACTTGGCATTTAGCACATCTTTCTACATAATTCTTCATAAAGAACATGTTTTAAATGACATAATTACTTGTGATAGCCTGAATATATTCAAACGCTGGATGTACATTTTTTTGTTTCTAAGTCTATTCTTTATTCTTAAGTCTAAGAATGGGTTGGTGAATACGGACCCAGGTCTCACAGCAAAACAGTACCGACCAAAGGCTAATTTACGAATAAACTGAGTTAGAAGTGATAACTTTGAAGCGATCCTCCAGCAAACCCGCAATTTATTGCGCAAGACTATATGGGTCGCGCTCTGTGAAAAGGGGTTTAATAGTCTAGTAGGAACGGAGGTCCACGGTGCATGATTGGAAGTTTTTTTTTAATATGCTGATGAGGTTCTTAATTGTCTTAGGTAAAAGAATTGTTTTGTTCCCAAGAAAAAAAGTGNTGAAAAACCAGATTGAGCATTTGGCGATCTCGCGAAGATGGAGGAGAACCCTCAGTGATGTCAGAGCTTACCGAGGAGCAGAGATTGGCTCAGACCATGAACTTCTCATAGCACAGCTTCAGGTCAAAATTGCAAGGGTCAGAAAGCAAGGAAACACAAAGAGTCCACGCTTCGATATCACCAAGCTGAAGACGCCTCAGGACAAGCAAGAGTTCTCCATCAGTCTGAGAAACAAATTCGAAGCTCTGGCGGATGCAGATGCTGACTCCCTGGAGAAGAAATGGGACCAGGTAAAGAACACCTTCACATCTGTCTGTGAAGAAAGGCTCGGCTTCCGAACTAGAACCCACAAGACCTGGATCTCCGACAGTACCATCAACAAGATTGAAACGAAACGAGCAATTCGTCAAAGGCTTCTCCAAGCAAAAACCAGAGAACAGACACAGAGAGCCAATAGCGAATATCGAACCTTGCAAAAGGAAGTTAAAAAGAGCTGCAGACAGGACAAACGGACACTGATTGACCACCAAGCAGCTGAAGCAGAAAAAGCTGCACAACAAAATGACATGGCTACCCTATACCAGATAACTCGCCAGCTAGCAGGACGCCAAAGCAACTCAAACACACCAGTGAAAGACCGAAATGGAAACATCCTGTCCAAGCCAGAAGACCAGCTGAAAAGGTGGAAGGAGCACTTTGATGAACTCCTGAACGGGACACCAGTAACACAACCCCCCACCATAGAAGAGGGTCTTAACTTGGCAATTAACACAGGGCCAATAACCAAACAGGAAATCACACAAGCCATCAACAAGATAAAGAACAGGAAAGCCCCAGGGCCTGACAAAATCCCACCAGAAGCGATGAAGGCATCGACGGACGTCACTGCTGACATCATGTTTGACCTCATCCAACAGATCTGGGACACAGAAGAAGTTCCTGTGGAGTGGCAGACAGGTTATCTTGTGAAGCTTCCAAAGAAAGGCAATCTGAGCGACTGCAACAATTGGCGAGGTATCCAGCTGCTATCCATGCCCAGCAAGGTATTATCGAGAATCATACTAGAGAGAATGAAAGCCGAAGTCAACAATCTTCTTAGAGAAGAGCAAGCAGGCTTCAGAGCAGGAAGATCATGTGCAGACCAGATTGCAACGCTTCGAATCATCATCGAGCAATCCATTGAATGGAACTGTCCGCTGTATGTCAACTTCATCGACTTCAAGAAGGCGTTCGACACAGTGGACAGAGACACGATCTGGAAAATACTGATGCACTACGGCATCCCAAGCAAGATGGTCAACATAATTCGGAGCATGTACAACAACAACCTCTGCCAAGTCATCAACGACATGGACCTCTCTGAACCTTTCAAAGTACGCACTGGGGTCAGACAGGGTTGCCTTCTCTCTCCTATGATTTTCTCGCTAGTCATTGACTGGGTGATGAAAACGACACTGGATACACCAAGAGGCATACAGTGGACCCTTCAGAGCAAGCTGGAAGACCTTGATTACGCCGACGATATTGGGCTCCTGTCCCACACTTGCGCCCACATGCAGCAGAAAACAAAGAAACTGCAGGAAATAGCCAGATCAACAGGGCTAGAGGTCAACATCAGCAAAACAAAATGCCTCAGGATCAATCCAGGCAGCAGACAAGGCATCCACATAGAAGGGCAAGCGATTGAAGATGTTGACCACTTCATATACCTGGGCAGCATTGTCAGCAAGACAGGAGGTACAGAAGAGGACATCAAGGCCAGAATAGGGAAAGCACGCCACGCATTTGTGACAATGAGACCAGTGTGGAACAACCGGAACATCCACTGGAAAACAAAGATCAGGCTCTTTAATACTAATGTCAAGACAGTCCTCCTTTATGGCGCTGAAACCTGGAAACGGACTAGACGCCTGGACCAGAGTCTGCAAGTATTCATTAACAAATGTCTCAGGCAGATCCTAAGGATAAGATGGCCAGAGAAGATTTCAAACCAGGACCTATGAGCAAGAACAGGGCAGTAACCGGTTACGATCTCAATACTACAGAAGAAGTGGAGATGGATCGGACACACGCTGCGAAGAACCCAGCCCAACATAGCAAGGCAAGCCCTGGATTGGAACCCTCAAGGACAAAGAAGAAGAGGTAGGCCTACAAACTCCTGGCGCAGAACACTGGACATTGAGCTTCGCAAGATAAAGATGTCATGGGGAGAAGCGAAAGCCCGGGCCATGGACCGAACCAGATGGAGAACTGTGGTTAAGGCCCTATGCTCCGAACGGGGCGAAGAGGAATAAGTAAGTAAGTAAGTAATAATGTTTCATGACAGAAAACACAAAAATTACCTGCCAATTGATTATCTTCGCTGTGCCCCATTAAATGCATTTTATAAATTCTTTAAGGCTACAATTTACATCGGATTACTAATATCAAAGGAAAAGCCGTCGAGCAAATCTGTTCATTACATTTGCGATTGCCACCTTGAAGTTAATAATTTATTATATATCCGGTCTTACCATTTGTTTCTTCTTCACAATGCAAATGTAAGGTAACCGACATACTATGTACATAAATTCGATCTTTAGCATATAAATTATGTATTGTACAAGACTATGCACCATAACAAAGTACAACCATGAACAGAGGATTTCCAACTTGAATACACAAATCTTAGACTTAATTCTAAGAATAAAGAATATTCTTAAAATTGGAATATGTAAAACATGTTTTAATTTTTAGTCAAACTTGGCATTTAGCACATCTTTCTACATCATTCTTCATAAAGAACATGTTTTTAAATGACATAATTACTTGTGATAGCCTGGGTATATTCAAACGCTGGATGTACATTTTTTGTTTGTTTTTAAGTCTATTCTTTATTCTTAGGTCTAAGAATGGGTTGGTGAATACGGACCCAGGTCTCACAGCAAAAGAGTACCGACCAAAGGCTAATTTACGGATAAACTGAGTTAGAAGTGATAACTTTGAAGCGATCCTCCAACAAACCCGCAATTTATTGCGCAAGACTATATGGGTCGCGCTCTGTGAAAAGGGGTTTAATGCATGTGCGTACAGTGTCGTCCCAGATAAGCCTGTGCAGTCCGCCCAGGCTTATCAGGGACGACACTTTCCGCTTTTATGATACTTTTAATTTTCAGAAAGTCTCTTCTTAGAAAAAAATCAGTTTAGACGGAAAGTGTCGTACATGATTAGCCTGTAATGACTGCACAGGTTAATCTGGGACGACACTTTACGCACATGCATTAAACCCCCTTTTCACACAGCGAGGCTCATATGATTTACTTCAGTGTCTTACGGCTGTAGAACTCAGAAATGTACATTTCTTGCGAAACACGAATTAAACTATGTACCATGGTTAACTCTCGTAGAAACAAATTAACATACTGGTAAGTAACACTGAGTCAAAACCATATTTTGGACATACTTATATAAATAAAATCAGGGCTTTTCTATTGCTGGGCAGCACACAATCTCTTTTCTGATATTACACCTTTCACGCCGAAGCTATAGATTAACCACGATGGATTACGAACGTAAATTCCACATTACGAGTTCATTATTCTTCATAAAATAATTACAATTATCTTATCCGAGAGACATCAAGTAATAATCTAGCATAAAGTATATCACATGAGATTGTTTCCCATTCCACTATGCATTTTGATTTGCACTTTAACCGGCGAATTCTAAAAAAATAGATTGAGCATTAACACTGGCCGTGAAATGGTAAAACATCCCAATTAAATAAACTTATATTTTGTAGTTTAATGTTCGTTTGGTTAAAGCAGTATATGTAGCTACTGAGGGACATGTATAAATATGAGAATGTAACGAAGAAAAACATTGTGTAAATTGGATGCTTCGCAGTTTCATTACACAATTCTACGTAGATGTATATCTACCGGTACGATATTTAAACAGGCCAGTCTGATAATGAATTGCCGTTGTTTGCGAATAGTGCGGTGCATGGATGCATAACAACTGCAGCAATACTAAAATGATTATATTGACTTCACATGCTTAAATCTGGAACATATTACTTCTTATCAATCGGTGTTTCCGCATGACAGCAAGTGTAAAGTGAATCACAGCAAGACGCTATTGAAAGCCCAACGTTGCGTGAGTTATAATAATAGTGTTGCAACTTCATTAATACGTGAGAGATGCAACGCTCGTAAAATCATCAGAACGCCTATTATTATCTCATTCGTAAAACATAACAGCAAAGTATCTCGCATTGTCTGCACTAGTGGGGGAGGAGGATTTGTTAATAACGAAGTCGCTACTATGAAAATAACAAAAAGTCCCATGTACATTGTTCAATCACAATGAGAATGGGATCAATAATTGGTGCCAAAGCTGATCCCAGTCGTTGTCTTAATCAAATCAACGCAGCCCACAATTAACCCAATCATATTAAATGAAATATTAACATGTCAATTGCATGCCGAGGTTCGTGCGGGTTAAAGAGTCTTTGGTTGTAGCGTCCTAGAGGGAAATCGATGTGGTTCTTCTAGGATAATGAAATTGTGTTTCAGTTTTAGTTGTCCGTTTACCATTTATTAAGTAATGAACTATAATTTGTTTAGTCATTAAATTGACCAACATTTGGTATTTATTTTTTCATCATAGATAGTTGGCAATTAGCCAGTACCGGTAATAAAAATTAAAATAATTATAATCAGATATGATTTTATAAGACTTGAAATTGGGGGCAGAGCAAACAATATGAATAGGCATTTTACTTAATAAGCTGTAAAATAAAGTTTTCTGATGAAGTTTTCAATCTTTCATTCGTTTTTATCATAATAATACTATATGCAATAAAACAACGTATGCGCATATAAACACATTTTTCACTCGAATTAGAAGAACAGAATAGAACAATGACAGTGCATTATAATCCAATTCATGTAAGAAACCGCCTATATTTGTATGAGAGCGATTCCTTAATATCCATCATTTAGTCCTGGCCATCTTGACTAGTCTATCACATACACATGGAACAACATGCTGGACAATGTATACAAAGCTCAATTATGGATCACCATACTTGTTCAGAGCGAAAACCAATCTTTCTTGGTGTAATTTTAGGAGGTTAAGAATTATTAGATTGTCAAACATCACTCAAATCCGTCACGTGTTCGATTTTATGTTGTCATATTAGAATACATGCGAACAAAATCACGGAAGCACTTGTCCCGTTCGACATGAACGGCAAACATCGCCGACAAGATCAGAAACCGATATTTTTGTCTGCTAGAAGATGAAAAAAATATGAATCGCAAACTTTCATGGGAATTTTATTTCGTTATTTTGAGCAATTTACTTGAGAAAAAAAAACGGAACCATTATGATGTTGCACCTTCATGTCACTCGTTGCAAGAAAACGTTCCGCGCATAGTACTAACTACCAATAACAGAAGATAATTTGCACGATACAGACATGTGGTTATCGTATCTGACTTTCGTTTCGCACAGTGTAAAATAATCAAAAAAAAGTACGTCTCAAAGATTTATAAAANAAGCACACACAAAAAAAAAAAAAAAAAAAAAAAAAAATAGATTTTGTATCACTCGTATAAGAAACTGCTATACAATAATGATTATGGTGTGCATACATATTATTAAATTAGTTTCAACTATAATTTCAAAATTTCGTTATATAACTTAAAAATATAATTAATAAAAAATAAAAATTCAAAGTCATCGTCGGTTTTCATAACTTCATATAAAGAATAATACAAAAAAGCACTGATAATCAAGCAAAACCACTACGTAACAAATGTGGTACTCCGATAGATATGTAGGTATTACCAAAAAAACATGACCACAAAAACTATCGGCGCCTCTTTGTTAACAAATGTATAGCATTTTGGTTCATTTATTTTAACTAAAAGGAATGATAGCAGTGTGAAACTCATAAACTCATCTAAAACATAATACTAAATCTTTCAATGGCTCGCATGTTGCAAGCTTATATACGTCGCCGCCAGTCCTCTTTAGTCTTCTTGAGCTAATTTTATGAATACAAGATAATGGCACTTAAAGTACTTATTAGGTGGTTCAAACTTTAACCTCTAATCTGTTTTCGGTCGTTGGACATCGCTTTTCTTTTAAGTCATAAAAGAAACCCCGGGCAGGCGTGGTAGGCCCATACGTTACGAGTATTAAATTCTTTAAGTATATAATTGTGAATCTTGATCCATTAGTGAAAGTGTTTGCCCAGCATGACTTCTATGTCGATTTGCGAATTGCGATTCTCTAAATATTGTCACAACAGGCTTCCAGCGACCAGGGTGTCATGAGGAACCAAACATAATATTTTCTTAAGGGCTGAACAAGCTTGTTTATCTAACGATCGTGTGTCAATAGGTTGGTTTCTATTGCGTATTATTTAAGCTTTAATATCCCTGTTTGGTAAAGGAGATTATTTTAAAGCGGCATACTCATACAGAACAGACATAGCACAATATTCAAATATTATGTTCATACATTGCGCTTTTTGCGTGCATTTTATTTTATTATTTTATAATATGAACCTCGCTGTGTGAAAACACCCGATACGACTCGAGTTAGTCTGTTCAACAGGCCTTAGGTTAACGGAGTTAGCCTGTACGGACAGGCAATGGTATTACCATCATACCATTTGGTATGGGGTTAGCCTGTAGATAACCTGGATACAAGATCTATAAATAAATAGTTTATTTATAGATAACGAAGGAAAAGGGATTAGGTCACGGTATCTCGATCTCTCGATTATTTATTGAAAATAATGAAGAAAAACGCCCTTTTAGGTCTTGAACTTAATAAATATGTGAAATATGGAATGCAAATATTTATTTTATTCAAGGAATTCAGAACATTTTAAGATTGAATATAATAAATGCTAAAGTGAATCTATCTTGTTACCGCGTGGTTTATTTGTAATACCTGTGAAATGTACAATAGATTCATAATATTGAAAAACACTATGCATTTGTTGATACATGTAGTTAAATTATATTTAAGTATGCAATAGCAAAAATAATAACAAACAAAAAGTATGAACGTAATTTTATTTAATTATTTTTTTTAATTATTTACCCATCTATTTATCTAATTATTAATTAATTCATTCATTTATCCTTCCATCCGTCCGTCAGTTCGTCCATCCGTTTGTTTGTTCGTTTGTGCGTTCGTGCGTTTGTTTATTGTTTGTTGGTTGGTTGGTTCGTTCGTTCTTTGGTTCGTTCCTCGGATCGTTCGTTTGTTTGTTCGTTTGTTTGTTCTTTTGTTATTTCGTTCTTTTTTGGTTTGTTCTTTGGTTAATTCTTTTTTTCGTTTGTTCGTTCGTTCGTTCGTTCGATCATTCATTCGTTCGTTCGTTCATGCATTTATTCATTCATTTATGTATTTATGTTTTAAACATTTTTGTTTTGTTTTTTGTTTTTATTTAATTATTTATTCGTTCATTCATTCATTAATCTTTCCATCCCTTCGTCCGTCCGTTTTTTTTTCGTTACTTTGTGCGTTCGTGCGTTTGTTCATTGGTTCGTTCGTTTGTTCATGAGTTCGTTCGTTTGTTCTTCCATCCATCCATCCAT